>BLKR01011507.1:2500-31547 GCA_011170035.1 Teleogryllus occipitalis
TCTTTAAAATTGTAGTAGGGTGATTGCCAAACGAACCCAAATACTATGACATAAACGCCATATTGGTCTATCCTTTTTTTTAATTACAAAATTGTATTTTTGACTTATCTACCTCGTCGATAATATCTACATTAGAGGCAATTTCTTTACCTCATTATATTTATGAGTACATGTGCTTCAAATAGTGTCATATAATATTTTTCGAAAACTCAACAATTTTCTGTTAAAAGGAGCTCGAAATTCCCCATATTCAGAAAAGCCCGAACGCTATTTTCTCAAAAATGGCTCTACATTTTTTCTTCAAACATTTTAAACGGTAGTGGTAATGACATTGTTTAATATATAAAGTTCATTTTGATGTTTTATTTTATTTTTCAAAACTTACCCAAATGTAATTTCTTTAAATTATGTCTCAGACTGTTAATATATACTATTCCATCGATTTGAATACATTATTACATTTGTGAGTGGAAGTCCTTCAAATGAGTGTAAATGAAGTTTTAACTCAATAGATTCCTGCGAAAAAGGGTTTTAAATTCCGAATTTGTAGTAATGCTTCACCGCCATTTTCTTAAAAACAGCATCAAATGTTTCTATGAAGATTTATATTTTGAACGAGATTTTTGTCTTCTTTAATATTCTTGAAATAATACTTCGTTTCTATTACGAAACCGAAGGGTTGAGAAAATGTCAAAAAAATATACTTTTGGGTGAACGATAGCTGGCAGCTGACCAGTAAATGGAGCAAGACCTTAAAGCCTCTCCCCAACAAGGAAATTAGAAAAAATTGCTAGAAGAAAGTCTGGTCCGTTCTACAGCACCTCTAGTTTTCTTTAAATTTCTTGAAAGAATAGAGTAAAATACATACATGAAGGTGGCATGGGTTCGATTTTAATGGTGGACTCTCAATGTTCTTAAATAGCAGAAATTTGAAAATTTTCGGCGTCTTCCTACGAAATTGAAGATGAATATTTTTCCTTCAAATTAAATTTTTTTGTCAATAATTAGTTGTTTCATTAAGGTCATGTAGATATTTTTGAAAATTGTATTATTTTTCGTGCAATATTGCGTTCAATATATGAAATTTTTAAAAAAAATTTAAAAAAGGCTCCAAATCTTCTTTAAACTTTTACTAGGGATTGTGCTAAATGCCCTGTATAAGAAGTCATAAAAGCAATAATGCTGTATTCTTTTGTTTTTTTAAATATTACAAAAATGTATTTTTGACTCGTGTTTTACGATGGAAATATTTAAATTATTTCGGCAATTTGTTCATAATACTGTATTGATGAGTACATGTGCTCTAAATAATAATGTCTAATAAAGTTTCACTAAAGCTCAACAGTTTTCTGTTAAAATTAGCTCAAGATTCCGCATTTTCAGAAATGCCAAACGCCATTTTCAGAATGACAAAACACCATTTTCTCAATAACGGCTCCAAACTTTTTCTTTAAACTTTTCGTACTTATAAATGCATTGTTTAAGATGGCATAAAATTAAGTTTTATGGGCTACGCCTTTTAACATGCACATTTCCAGGAATTTATATACATAAATGCATTTGTGACTGGAAGTGCTTCAATTTACTTTCACTGAAGTTATTTGAAAATCCAATTTTTTTGTAAAAAAAACTTTAAATTTCAGATTTAGAGTAACGCTTATACACTATTTTCTTAAATATTTCTCCAAATTTTTCACTAAAAATTGCCGTTTAGGACAAGGTTTTACTCTTCTTTAATATTCTTATAGTAATATATCGCTTTTAGTATTAGGAAACCGAAAAAGTGACGTTAATTTTTCTTTCTGAACAAATATTTTAATTTATTTTGTAAATAATAAACAATTTTTACGTTTCTAGGGTGTGAATAAGTTTCTGTAATGCAAAGTTTTGCATAGAAAGTATTTTTTTCATGTCAACTTTTGAATGATTATTGCGGGTCAGCCATTCGAAATATCCAGAAAGTTTATTAGACAAAATATGCTTAAAATTGTCTTAAGAGTTTATTTTCGAAGTTTCATCGTTCCTCGCTGGACATCCTATATATACAAACACAATAAAATAATTTGTGGAATAGTTATAGTTCTCAAGAATGATATTACGTAATGAAACCATAGTCACGAATATAGTTTGATTATATTTCACCCACCAGACACAGAGAGACTGAGGCGGTGTTCAAATGTTGAATTTATGAGACTTTAAAATATTTAATTTAGTACAAACGTTTCTGTTATGTTTCAGAAGTAATTTTTAAATGTTTTGAAATAAAATTTTGAGAGTTTTCAAATTAGTCATTCTTTATTTCTGTGTAACATTTGAGAACACCAGGCAGTTATGGTCTAAATAGAAGACTAATAACTAGTGGTGCTACAACAGCACTAATACTATTACTGTGCTACAACAGCACAGTAAAATCATAATATGACCATTTCTGTCTTAATCTTCAATATTCTCAAACAACGAAGCGTGAAAAATATATTTTTAATGCAAATGCTTAAACGAAAACAGCTTTCTTTGAATTCAGTGTATTCATTGTATGGGATACACATTTTGCCAATTAGTATTGTTGACAACGTCACCAAGAAAATGAAAATAGATTGAAAAATATAATAATTAAATATATTTTACATTAAACAAAATTACTCGGTTTTTACATGCATTACTCTTCATTCTTATTCCTTATTTAGCAATATGAAATCTTCTAATTGTTTTCACTTTTAACTCAATTAAAGGATGCAATTTAAAACAAGTTTTAAATAATTTCTAAAAGATTCATTTTAAAATGTATAACAAAAGCTCTAATGTAACAAACGAAGTAATATGAAATAATATAGAAATTCTAACTTACGTAAAATCCAACTGCTTAGCATTATCATTAATTTTACGTTCACAAAACGCAGTAAATTGGGAGCGGGTGACTATGTTTGACGCCAAATTACTAAAATAAAACCTCATCTTTTTGAAAAATTTAACATGACCTTACTTGAAGATGTTTTTGATGAACACATTTCATTAAAAATTTTAAAGATCTGTTTTTGAATGTTTTTGATGAACATATAACATGAAAAATTCATAATTGAAGTTGTAGAAAGACCCCGAAAAAATTTTGAATTTTTGCACATTTCGAAAAATCGTAGATTTTAACGAACATGAAACCTGAACTATTATCTTAAACTTCTCCACACTATCCAATAACAAAGTTTAATCAAAGACGTTGGAGCCATTTTTTTGACAATCATGAAAATGTTCCAGGGGCTTCGTGTAAAGTACCGCTTCAAATATCGCTTAAAATATCGCTTCAAATTCAAGGGGCCGCGACATCTGCCAGATTGATTGGGAAATATCAATTTTGGAGAAAATCGGGTGAACGATTTAACCGCTAGCGTTCACAGACAGACGGACAGACGTTTTGCCGTCAATCGATTTTCCGGTTTTAAAGGCGCACAAAACATGAATTCTGGCTACACCACGTGTTAGAGGATTTTTCTAAATTTAGTATCTGGATTTTTCTACTTTTTCATTGCCAGGGCCGTTTAATCACAGTTCTGCCGAAAATTCGCCATTTCTTTGCTTTGCATTACTTAACTTTCTCTCTACTGCGTAAGTGGTAGCGAGAAAGTAAAAAAACAACGTAACTGTGGTAAATGTTTGATTTAAGATAATTTAGCAAAACTGTATTGTATTCACATCAGTTCCAGTAAGTCAGAATTTTTTGAAAGTGACAAAAAACTGTTTCGGGATAACAATATTACATTTTATTTGTTATTGTTTAAACATTATCCTGAAACTAAATTTATAACTTGTGTGTGTCATTTATGTATACAATGTGTATCGTTGTGTGCTTGATTTACGTACAGAATGTCATTATAAGTAGCATTTATACAGTCAATGACATGGGGAGAAAGAAAACATCTTTAGTGTCATCGTATGAATATTATGCTGAACGCCGAATGGCCCTGGCCCCCAGAAGGGAAACGCCCCCCCTCCTCCCAAAAATGTCGGGCTCTCAAAGGGTTAAAGTCTTAGAGCATATTATCTCAGTTGACGAAGTAGTATTGATGTTCTAAATTTAACAACACTGGCGCAATAAATTCTGAGTTTTAATAAATTGAATTTCTTGGGACAGTAAAATGATAGGCCACGTCAACCACAGCAATCCTCTCTCTATTAATAAATGTTTGCAAGTGTGACTTATTCTGTTATACCTTTTATTGTCTTGTCAAATTTATGAAAATCTTGGTCCAATAACAAAATAGACAAATTTCGACCTATATCGTGATTCGATATATTAACGAATATTAACGAGTGTAGACGACTATTAACATTTACTAATATCGGGAGTCTTACTATAGCTGGTATCTCTTATCTTGTTTCTACCCCAAGCCCTTCTATTCCAGCTCATGAAGTTAAATCTGAACTGAGCACTTTGGTCAGGATATCACAAAGAACCTAGCTTATTTCTACTAATATTAAAAATTCTGTGATTACTAAAAATATTTAAAACACAAATGAAGTCAATGAGTCAGAGTAATCCTAAAATCTTTTGGTAATTTCTTTTTAGTTCCTTACAAGTTCATGCTGTTTTGATACATTTCTCAAAACAATAAATAAATTTATAAAAATAAAAAATGAGAAAAAATCGATACTTAACTCCCTTGTCTTTGAAATTCCTCAATTATTTTCTATCCCAATTACTCAATTACTTATTGGGAAACACTTTACATCTAAACATTAAAATGGCGCAATGGTCACGTGTTTATTGACCAAACTAATTTACAAACAGCTTGATGAATTGCTTTCAACCAGTACAACACCATAGAGTGGATATCGAATTCTTCCTTCAGGACAACCAGTGACGAGTTTTCAAACGGTTTATGACCCGTGCGCCACGCTAAAAACGGGAACGCTTCCCTATTGCATGGCCCCGGGCGGCGACATCGCAGACGGTGGCCCCGGCTGACCGCCGCGACCACCGACGCGTGCGTCCGTCGCATTTTCCCGGTGCTGACGCCGCCATCTCCACCTACACTCCCATCGCAGTTGCCATCGCCATCATCAACGGCGGCGTGGCCACCACCGCTGCCACCCTCCGTCCCCGCTTCCACTGTTGCCAATGCCGCCGGCTCCACCTACACTTCTGCCACCACTGGTGCCAATGCCGTCCCCGCGCCACCGGCCTTTCTCCCGTCCCCGACGCCACATCGCCACAAAACCGAACCCGTGGACTTCACAGACACAGAATAGATACTAAGCTATCTAAAGCTAGCAGCGCTCAAAAACCAATCTCAACTAAACTATATCCAAAATTTTAGGCTAATTTTGGGCTAATTAAGTGCCCTATTCCCGAATTTTAGGCTATTTGGGATTTCCATTGTGGGCACTGCTAGCTTTAGACTAAAGCTAGCAGCACCCACTCAGATAATCCATTTCAAAATCAATTCAAAAATATGAAACCACACCCAAAATTTAAAGATAATTTTAGACTCCAGGAAAAAAATTACTCCCGTATTTACATTCCAAAATTCAGGGCTGTACAAAGAGAAACAATTAACACTGATTCTTACGGGCAAACAAACATCAAAATTTAAAAAAAAACTTTAAAAAAATCTGAAACCCTACCCAAAATGGAAGGATAATTTTCGGCACTAGGAAAAAAAAATTACTACCGCATTTATATTTCAAAATTCAGCTGTACCAAGAGAAACAATTAATATTGCTTTTTACAGGCGAATAAACATCAAAACAAAAAAGCCTTAGACAAATTCTGAAACCTTACCCGAAATTTAAGACTAATTTGAGGCTCTACAACAAACATTATTTCCGTATTTATATTCAAAAAACAGGACTGTACGAAGGGAGCGAATTACAACGGTTTTAACGGGCGAATAGACACAGAAATTAAAAATCATCACAAAAATTACGAAACACTACCCACAATTTAGGACCAATTTCAGGCTCAAAACAAAGTATGCAAAAGAATACGATTGAGACCAAAAACAATTTTGGACTTGTCTCATTTCTTTCCAAAATTGGGAAATTCTTGTACGAACGATATTAGACTCTTTGACCACTTTATTCTTACTCAGTAAGTAAACTCGAAAATACTGAACGCACGTAAATAAGAAATTTATAGTCAATTTGTTAGCATGTTGCCAAATGAAATGCGACCCTCAAATAATTTTGGGCTACACTCGATCTTATTCCAAACTAGAAGTACTACAGAATGGTACAGACTTTCTCGTAGTATAGTTTTCTAATTTACTTGGTGTGGTCTGGCTTTAAGGTCTTGCAAAATTCTCTGGCCAGCTGCCATCTATCGTCGCCTAAAGAACAGTTTTTTTTGACAATTTCTCAACTTTTTGCTTTCCTAGTAGTACAACTGAATTATTACGTCAAGAATATTAAAAAGAGTAGAAAATCATCCAAAATAGAAGTTTTCATTGAGAAATTTGTAACCGTTTTTGAGAAAATTTGTAGCCGTTTAAGCTTTGCTGTAAATGCAAAATTTGAAGCTCTTTTTCTCGGAAATCTACTGAGTTTTCGAAAAACTTCAATTGAAGTCATTTAAAGTACTTCCACTAATAAATGCATACAAATCAATGGAATGCATACAATTGTGTGGAATCGTCATAATGCATACAAATGAATGGAAATGGACAAATGGATGGAAGATTGCCAACATGGATTTACAAAATCAAAATCAACGGAAACAGCTATATTTTCTTCTCTTAAAGATGTCGCCTCATCATTGGATCAAAACGAGGCACCTATTGGATTATTTTTAGATCTCTCAAAAGCTTTTGACGTCATTGATCATGACATTTTACTTTCAAAATTACCTTCAAATGGAATCCGTGGTATTGCTCTAGATTGGCTCTGTTCGTACCTTAAACAACGATCTCAGAGAGTGGAAATACCTTACTGGAATGATGGAACATTACGTACGCACCTTTACGACTCTTTGCCCATTGCACGCGTAGGATCAAGGATCGATTTTAGGCCCTATTCTATTCCTACTTTACGTAAACGATATGCCCTCAATGATTCGAAACGGAAGAACAGATCTCTTTGCGGATGATACGAACATTCTTTGCAATAAAGAAACCGTAAATAGTACAATATCAGATGTTTCAAATTGGTTCCGAAATAACAAATTAATAGTAAACGAAAAGAAAACGGTTTTAATGCAGTTTTACATTTCAAATAAACAATTCTGTGCTCCATTGAAAATGAACGGTGTACCATTGATTGATGTTAAGGCAAATGGAACGTCCTTAAATGGAACGTCCATTTAAATGAATTGAACACAAAATTAAGTTCATTATGCTACGCGTTCAGAATTCTTGCAAATTCAGTCAGCCTTCATACTGCTCGTTGTGTATATTTCGCGAATGTTCATTCCCGCCTGAGATATGGCATAATATTCTGGGGAAATACATCTTATAGCTCCCAGACTTTTAGATTACAAAAACGAATTATACGAATAATAACCAAATCCCACCCACGTGATTCATGTAAGCCTCTCTTCATTAATCTAGGAATTTTACCGTTACCGTGTCTGTTTATTTACGAATCAGTGGTTTTTGGCAAAAATGACTTGCTTAAGGGCGGGAATATATTTTCAGAAAATGCCGAAGTCTATTACTATAACACTCGACGTAGAAATCATATTCATGATGTGACAGTATCAACAGCTCAATACGAAAAATTCACATACAATCCATGTACATTATTTTACAACACTTTGCCAGATGACATTAAACGATTAAATTCAATAGAAAAGTTTAAATCCCAAGTGAAATCGTTTCTGCTGCATAACTGTTTCTATACAATTAGAGACTATACTGAGCATCACAAGAAAAGTAACATTAATTTTAACAATGATACATAATGCATTATTTACCATTTGGACTGTATAAATGTGTAAACAACCTGTAACAAGTATTGTACTACAGCCTCCGGGTCAATGACCCCCATCTCGATCAGGTTTTTCGTCCAGTTTCCCTGATCCATTGAGCAAATGCTGAGATGGCCCCTTGTTTTGCTTGTGGACATAAATGTAACTTCATTTTCTGTGCACGTCTTCTAGAATTCAGTGGGAAATACAATTATTCAAATTATCGTTTCCATGTTGTCGCGGCAGGAAGTATTATTCCGAAGGACAACATGACAGCCAAAATTTATTGCTTGTTTATCCTTGAAAATAGATTTTATTACATGGGAGGGTGTTTTTTTTCTTCAAAATTTAGGTAGTATATGACTTAGTGTAGGGATCACAGAGTTTTGAAAATGTGCACACAATTCACTTTTTCCCATAGCACGCCATACGCAGTTTTAACTGTTTTTGACGTAAAATAAAAAAATAAAAAAAATAAATGTCCATATTAACGACGTGAGAAGTATTTGAAGAAAAAAATTGTGTAGTTTTAAAAAAACAACAAAGAGTATACCAATATAAACTTTACGTCATATTAAACAGTGCTATTACCACTATCCCTTGCAAAAGTTTGAAGAAAGAATTTAGAGCCATTTTTGAGAAAATGACATTTGAGCGTTTCTGAAAATGCGGAATTTTGTGCTAATTTCTACAGAAAGCTACTGAGTTCTGCAGAAACTTTATTTGACATTATTTAAATTACATGTACTCATAAATATAATATGAAGAAATCGCCTTTAATGCTATAAAGATGCTAATTTTACAGATTTTACAGAATTTTCCATTTTTTGGGAAGTTCATTCTCGAACTCCAGTGTATGATTTAGACAATATTCCATTGCTGGCAGAGAAAGTTGAGTAGTTTAAGTTTTATAACGACGCAAATAATGAAGATCAGGAAAAATTGGAATGGTTTGATTAGTATAAATGTTTTTGCATAAGATCGAGTCTAGTCCAAAAATATTTGAGGGTCGCATTTCATTTGCCAGAATGTGTACACTTGTCAATATAATCCTTATTTCCATACGTTCTGAATTTTTGAGTTTCCTTACTGAGTAATGATAAAGTGGTCAAAAAGTCTAATATCGTTCGTACAGAATTCCCATTTTTTGAAAGGATAAGGAGAATCCCAAAATTATTTTCGGTCACTATTGAATTGAATTGAATTTGCCTTATTTTACGTGGCGAGACTCAGGCCATGAGGCCTGCTCTTCCGTCTGACCACTTAAATTTCGTTACTCCTTTCACCAACCATGGGAGAAAGAAGGTATTACTTGTGCGACGAAACAGTCGATTTGAATTTAGCTCAGAGGCGTCATTTAGGCTTGAGGATCTTTTACATGCAGTAAATGTACTAACATGGGACAGCCGGCTTTACTTCCCCTCCGAAAGAAGGCGTACGAAGGATTTTTTCGCCCTTAAAAATCCACGGCTTCGATCGGGTTTGAACCCGCAATACGCTAACCGCCGCTATCGTATTTCGCGATCGCCGCCGCTATCGTATTTCCTCGCTTGTGTTTTAGACAATATTCGAATACTGGATGAGAAAGTGTGAATACTGAAGGAGAAACGCAAATATTGAAGATCGGAAAACAATTGTGATGGTTTGATTAGTATGGATGGTATATTTTTACTTTCACGTATACGTACGTGATTACGGAATTACGGTACGTAAATACGGAATAATTATGTAGTATAGAGAAAGTTATGTAATGCTGCGCTAAAAATTGGCGGATTTTCGGCGGAAAAAAATTAATTGCCGGTCTCTGGTGTCGAAAAATGCATAAAACCAGTTGCTAACTTAAGAGAAAAAAATCCTCTAACACGTGGTGTAGCCAGAATTCCTGTTTTTTGGATTTCGATACCGAAAAAACAATTGGAAGCAAAACGTCTGTCCGTCCGTCTGTGAACACTCCTAGCGCCTAAACCATTCGTACGATCTTCTCCAAATTGAAGAATCCCCTGTGTATCTTGCTCTAGTTGAAGATTTGGAATTTTGAAAAACATTATTTGAAATTTGGGGGTTCTTGGAATGAAACCCCCCGGACATTTTCAAAATTTTCTCAAAAACGGCTCCTAATTTTTTCTTTAAATGTCTTGTAAGATGAGAGCAAAATACACTTATAAATATGGCATAGTTCTGATTTTCACGGTTAAGTCTGAATTTTCGAAAATTGCAAAAGTTTTGATTTTTCCGGCGTCTTCCCACAACTACAAAATTGAAGACAGATTTTATCTTCAAAGAGTTTTGAGAAATTGGGGTGAGTTTGATTTTTTGTTTTCTTCTTAAGGGGTGTTTCGAACTTTTGAATAGTACCCACAGGAGACCAAAATTCACTTTTTTCGACCGTTCAAATAAATGGGGGGGGGGAGGGAAAGGCCAAAATTAGACCAAAATTATGGCGCAAGAATTATTCAGTTCTTCGAAAGTGGAGGTGGTTGCTTTACCGACGTACAATTCTCCGTATATATGTAAGAATACGACAAAGAAAAATGTTAGTAATGACAGTGTTATTCTATTGTTAATAATGCCAGTAATAAATCACCAATGGTACGGGGATCACTGGATAAAACAAACATTCAAATAAAGAACAATGATTCCAGACAAGTTTTTAAATATACGTAATTCAAAGACGTTTGATCCTCATTTGTGAGGTCCTCTTCAGTTTCTGTAGGGTTTCATATATTTTCAAAGGTTTTTTTTTTTCATTTTGGTATTTATTCACCCCTAAGAAACAATGTTAAATGTTTCTCATTCTACTGCGCTGATGTTTGAAATATGAATGCGGCAGTAGTTGTTTTTTTCCTAGAGCCTCAAATTCGCCTTAAATTTTGAGTAGGGTTTTAGATTTTTTCTACGTTTTTTTGATTTAGGTGTTTATCCGCCCGTAAGAACCAATGTTAATTGTTTCTCTTTGAAAAGCCCTGATTTTGGGAATATGAACGAAGAAATATTTTTTTACCTATAGCCTCAAAGTAACCTTAAATGTTTGGATAGGGTTTCATATTTTTTCTGAGGTTTTTTGATTTAGGTGTTTTTTTGCACGTAAGAATCTGTTTATATTTTCCCTTTGTACTTTGTCCCATTTCCCTAATTTTTGGAATATATACACGGAAATAATTTTTTTCTTTAAGCTACAAATTGGTTCTAAATGTTCGAAGGTGTTTCATAATTTTGTGAGGATTTTCAAAATTATTTATATATTCGCCGTTAAGAACCAATGGTAATTGTTTCCTTTTGTACAACCCTGATTTTTGGAATATAAATAAGGAAATAATTATTTTCCTAGAGCTTGAAATTCGTTCTAAAGGGTATTTAGGCGGTGAAAAGTGCCTCCAGACCAAATCGATAATCTCTATGCTCATATGAAATGGAATACAAAATCAGCCTCCTAGGGCAATCTGTTGCAGAGATTCGAGTACAACGAGAAACGTGTTTTGCATGTTTTGTTGTTTTCTCAGCATCTATATCGTGTATCAGATTGCAAAATTGCAGACACGGAGAAACATAGTTCAATTTGAATATATTTCTGTCAACGAATTTTGAAGCCTAATTATTATAGAAAAACATAAACAACTTTTTGAAATTCATTTTCGACGTGATACCGTTGGAGTACTGTCTCAATTTCTTTCCCTAAAATGGGTCTTATAACATTTTTTTTTCATAGTTTTAAACAATGTGGAGATTGTGAAAAAAATAAAATTAAGTTTTTCAGTTTAAAAAATTGAAATTCGTGCAGAAAAAGTGCTGGAAATGACGTTGTTTGGAAACTCAATAGATCCCTGTAAAAAAAGCAACAAATTTCGTATTTACAGTAACGCTTAACTTAAATTTTTTCAAAACGGCTTTAAATTTTTTAACGAAAATTGCTATTTCGGCCAAGGTTTTAGCCTTCATTAGTATTCATAAAACAATATTTCGATTCTACTATTTGGAAACCGAAAAGTTGATAAAATATAAAACTAGAAGTGCTACAGATTGGCACAGACTTTCTCGAACCTAATTTTTCTAATTTCCTTGGTGTGGTCTGGATTGAAGGTCTTGCTCCATTCTCTGGCCATGTGCAATCTATCGTTGCCTAAAGTACATTTTTTTGACATTTTCTCAATTTTTCGCTTTATTAGTGGTAGAACCAAAATGTTACTTCAAGAATATTAAAGAAGAGTAAAACCTCGTTCTAAGTAACGGCGGGAGACATTTTTCAACAAATTACATTTGTGTAATATTTGAAAACGCAAAAGTATACACCAACATGAACTTTACATCATATTAAACAGTGCAATAATACTAACTGTTGGAAAAGTTTGAAGAAAACATTTGGAGCTATGTTTGAGGAAATGGCGTTTGAGCGTTTCTGAAAATGCGGAAATTTGAGCTAATTTTAATAGAAAACCTTTGGGCTTTGGAGAAACTTTATATTTATTTAAACTTAATATTTATTTATTTATATTTATTTAATTTATGTATTTAAAACACATTACTCGTAAGTACAATAATGTGAATTAATTGCCTCTAATGTAAATAATTGTCGTGGAAGATGAGTAAAAAAATAAAATATTTAAATATAATATATTTATATATAAAAATAAAATTTTAAAATATTTAAATATATTAGAATATTCTTATTAATCATCCATTTAATTAAAGAGCCATTTTTGAGAAAATCTTGTTTTTGTTATTTTTTAATATTGCAAATATTTCACGCACTATTCCATGAAAACTAATAAAATTTTCAAGAAAATTTACATGACCTTTATGAAAGAACAAATTAATGGACAACAAATTTCATTTGGAGGAAAAATCTTTGTCTTTAATTTTAAAGTTGTAGGAAAGTCACCGATGAAAATTCAAACTTGCAATTTTCGAAAATTCTGAGTTAACCTCGAAAATCGGACCTATTCTTACGAAAAATTTAAAGAAAACATTTGGAGCGGTTTTTGAGATAATTTTGAAAATGTCGTGGAATCATCATATAAAGAACCCCCAAATTTTAAAGAATGTTTTCGAAAATTCCAAAACTTCAACTCGAACGAGACCGACAGGGGTTTCTTTAATTTGGAAAAGATCGTATGAAAGGTTTAAACGCTAATAATGTTCACAAATGAGCGGACGGACGGACGGATGGACGGTCGTTTTTTCTTTCAATTGGTTTTTCGGCATGAAAGATCCATCAAACAAGGATTCCGGCTACGCAACGTGTTTCGGGATTTTTCTCTAAATTTAGGAACTGGATTTATCCACATGTTCGTTATCAGGGCCCGGGAATGTACTTTTTTTCTGCCAAACATTGGCAGCTTTTTCGCTCAGCATTACATAACTTTGAATACACTAGCTATATGACTCCGTGCGTACGTATACGAGAAAATAAAAAAAACTGTACTTTGGGCAGCGATAGATGGCAGCAGGCAAGAAGGGGAGGCATGACTACAGTACCAGTCCACACCAAGGAAATTAGAAAACTTTTCTACAAGAAAGTCTGTGCCATTCTGTAGCACCTCTAGTTATCTCTTTTTTGTATTAATATTTGCCTATACGAAGCAAATGTCCTCTTTGGTTACGCATGTTTTTGCTAGTTACACATACACACACCAAATACGTGTAAAACGAAAATAAAAGGCACCTTCACCACCGTTCACCACACAACAAATGCCGGGTCGTGCAGCTGCTTACACACTTTCTGAATGGCGACCATTCGTATATCTGCGCACGGTTTGTCGGTAGCTTTCCTTTCTGTGCCACAGCTGTACGTATTCACCTCCTCTCCTTCCGCCACCGGCTCATCACCCTGTTGCCAACCCACCCACTGCAACTGACACTACCACTGCAACTGAAACGATCTTCACAATTACCATCACCATTGCCGACTGGGTCACCTAACAGCATCGTCGACTGCGTCCCTGCCGGCTCTCGGTACAGTCACCGCTGCTCCTACTCCCGCCCTCTGCCACCTCCAAGTGCTTCCACTGGCGCTGCCGACCTCGCTGGTCGCGCTGCCAACATTCTGGCGATCATCTGGAAGGGAACTCGGAGTGGTGCCAGGCAAGCGGGGCGGTTGGAGCCGTGAGGGTGGGAAGGGGTTAAGGAAGAGGTCCACGTCGCTCTGCTCAGAAGTTTTCCCTCTCTCTTCATTAATCAAACTGCCAATTGGACGTCAAATAAACATCGACGTGACAGTTATATGACTTTCACTTTGGTTGAGGTACTAGCAACAAGTAGTAGATGCTGATGACAATCATAAGCTTTTGACAGCAACATGTCTTACCTTGTACCGAAGTATTTAATCACTAAGCAGTTATTGTTTGTACGAGTTCTTGGATTGTAATTTGACATACCCTATAACACTGCGACAAAGAATTCTATTCTATTGCTCTCATGGGGTATTGACTCATGTTTCTTAGCAACTTATGATGAATGACGATAAACTTATGAAACTTCGAAAGAAAAACTAGAGGTGCTACCACATGGCACAGACTTTCTCGTAATAAACTTTTCTAGTTTCCTTGATGTGGTCTGGCTTTACGGTCTTGCCCCATTCTCTTGCCAGCTGCAATCTAGCGTCGCCCAAAGAACATTTTTTGCCATTTTCTCAACTTTTCGGTTTCCAGATAGCAGAACCGAAATATTATTTTAAGAATATTAAAGAATGCTAAAACCTTGTCCTAAATAGCCATTTTCATTGAAATTTTTTTGACGTTTTTAATTGATTGATTGATTTTTTCGTGTTTCCGGGCGCGTCAACTACTGTGGTCATTAGTCCCGTTAGTGTAGTGCATGTGTTTTTCTCGGGAGATGGCGGTGATCTTCCCCCGCTGGATGGCGAGATCCGGCGCCGACCTACCGTCGGCTAGTGGGGTTTCCCCCTTACCAAGACTCTCCCACCAGTGGGGCACCGCCCCAGCCGGGACAAGCTCTTAACTCCCGACCGGTCTCCCGGAATATGTGGTAGTGTAGTGCATGTTAGTGTAAGTGAGTGTGTGTTTAAGGGGAGAGGACAGGACAAGGAAGAGGAAGGACAGATCGCGCGCGGTCCGTGGCCCGATTGGTAGGGTACTGCTCCGGCATTCGCCTGGTGTTGATCGGAGAAACCACGGAAAACTACCGATCAGAGCAGCCGGCCGCTAGAATTCTCCTCCAGACAGCAGCTGAATTCGACCTAGCTGAAAAGCTAGTGTCGAAAATCCTGCCGCCGTCAGGACTCGAACCTAGGACCTCCCGGTCAGAGGCGCTGCAGTGACATCAGTTGATGCACTGAGCTACCGCTCCCGGTTTGACGTTTTTAAGCATATGGGGTTTACGTTACAGTAAATGCCAAATTTGAAGCTCTTTTTCATTGGAATCTATTGAGTTTTCGAAAAACTTCATTGCAAATCATTTGAAAAAATTGCTCTCACAAGTTCAATAATGTATTCAAATCCATTGAAATGTGCATATTAACGGCGTGAGACATATTGAAAACAAATTACATTTGTACAATTTTTGAAAAAACAAAATATGTAAATTACGTGATATTAGACATTGCCATTACCACTATCCGTTGGAAAAGTTTGAAGAAAAAATTTGGAGCCATTTTTTGGAAAATGTCGTTTGAGCTTTTATGAAAATGCTTAATTTTATTAAATTTTGATTTTAACAAAAAACTGTTGAGTTTTCGAGAAACTTTTCTAGACATTATTTAAAGCACATATATTCATAAATACAATAACGTGAAGAAATTGTCTCTAATGTGACTGTAATGTCTAAATCAGCGACGTGAGTGACAAGTCACAAAATAAAACATATTGTTTTAATTTTTGAAAAAACAAAAGGATGCACGACAACGAACTCCACGTTATATTAAACAGTACAATAAACACTATCCATTGAAAAAAAATTGAAGATAAAATTTGGAGCCATTTTGAGATTTGAGCGTTTCTGAAAATGCGGGATTTTGAGGTTCATATTACAGAAAGCGGATGTGTTTATGAGAAACTTTAATTGACATTATTTAAAGCACATATACTTATGAACATATTACTGTTAAGAAATTGCCTCCAAAGTGATTATTACCGGCGTGAGGGACAAGGAAAAAAAACTTTTTGTAATATTTGAAAAAGCCGTTTGTTATCCTATAAGTTTTGTTTGACACTAACCGTTCCAAAAATTTAAAGAAAAAATGGAGCCCTTTTTGAGAAAATCTTTCTGTAATTTTTTAAAATTGCAAATATTGCACGCACTACTGCCCGAAAACGACTAAAATTTACAAAAAATCTACATGACCTTAATGAATGAACTATTTATGGACAACAAATTTCATTTGAAGGAAAAGTCAATATTGTAGTTGTGAGAAGTTGTAGTTGTAAGAAAAAATGCAAAATTTAACAAGTTCCAAAAATTCAGAATTAATCCTGAAAATCGGACCAATGCCACCTTTATTTGTGTATTTTACTCTATCCTCATAAGAAATTTAAAGAAAAAATTTCGAGTCGTTTTTGATAAAATTTTGAAAATGTTCCTAGGGCTTCATATAAATCCCCCCCAAAATTAATGAATGATTTTCAAAATTGCAGACTCACCTTACGCAAAAATGACAGGGGTTTCTTCAATTTGGAAAAACTGTTTAAGCGCTAGATTTGTTCACATACGGCAGACGGATGGAAAGATGGAAGGACGGACGATTTGCTTTCACTTGGTATTTTCGGAATGAAGACCCCCAAAACAGGGATTCTGGCTACACCACGTGTTAGGAGATTTTTTTCTTAATTTAGCAATTGGATTTATCTAGTTTTTTGTTATCAGGGCCCGGCAATGAATGTTTTTCTGCCGAAAATACGCCGTTTTTTCGCGCAGCATAACATAACTTTCTCTATCGTACGTTATTACTCCGTATATACGTATGTATACGAGAAATAAGAATGTGCCTGTGTCGTAATGGTGGTCAATGTTTCTCATTATCGCAGTGTGATTGCCACTGCCGGAAACAAAATAATTGATTGATCTGAATGATCGAAGTGAAATTGAGGCGTCGTTTTGTCGTATTTGTTCATTTCTGCAGCGAGCTTTTTCAGTGCGATTCAGCCATCTTCAGTGCGATTCAGCCATCTTCAGTGCGATTCTGAGGCGGCTGGGGTCCTCGGTCGAAACAAGACAGCCTAGCTTCAGATTTCTGCTGAAATAAACAAATACGACAAAACAAACTCCTCAATTTCACTTCGATGATGCAAATATCGTGAACTCCACACCATTTCCTACCATGATCTGTATGAGTTTAAATGCCCCTCTTGGTGCTATTTACACATGTAGCAAGAATGGCTGGACAGATAAGAATGCAAAGCAAACAACAAACCTTCAACACTGTTAAAAGCCTTACTTAACCAACTGTGCACGATCTAGCGCTGCTAATCTTGTGCATTCTTGGAGTCACTTTACTTTAGACGCCTACAATTATTGTAAACAAAATAAATACTATTTGAAGTACTAATGTGTTCACTTTGCTTCATATTTTGTTAGAGACTCCCATTTCCCTCATGTGAGGGTAATGGGGGGCAAATGCAAATTTTTGGAAAATCTATTTTTGAGAGGGTTTTAGTGATGTTTTGGTATCTTTCTGTGGTGGACACACAATGATTAATTGAATGTTAGTGATTCCGGCCGCGGCAACTACTATGGTCATTAGTCCCGTACGTGTAGTGCGTATTTTTGCTCAGGAGATGGCAGTGGACTTCCCCCGCTGAATGGCCATATCCGGCGCCGACCTACCGTCGGCTAAAGGGTTTTTCCCACCCAGGTATCTCTCGGGGCTCCACCCCAGCCGGGACAAGTTTTAAGTCCCCGACCGGTCTCCCGGCATGTATGGTAGTGTAGTGTATGTTAGTGTAAGTGTGTGAGTGTGGGGTGATGTTAGGACAAGGAAGAGAAAGGAAAGATTGAGCGCGATCTGTAGCCCGTTTGTTAGGGTACAGCTCCGGCATTCGCCTGGTGTTGGTCGGAGGAACCACGGAAAAATACCGATCAGAGCTGTCGGCCGCTAGAATTCTCCTCCAGACAGCGACTGAATTCGACCTAGCGGACAAGCTAGTGTCGAAAATCCGGCCGCCGTGAGGACTCGAACCTAGGACCTCCCGGTCAGAGGCGCTGCAGTGACAGTGGACACACAAGCTTCATAACTAATATGTGATATAAAAACACATTCGTGTTTATAAGAACAATTCAAACTGATTTGTATTTATAAAACAAAAAGTGACCCCGCATCCTCTAAGTGCAAGTAAGTTTTTTTAAAAAAAATTTTTATTTGATTTTTTATTCATAGATCAGTGCCATATGTAATGATGGCTTAGTAAATACATCTTAACCTAACTTAATACTAATATGAAAGTTGATGAAACCATGATGTCACCTCATATGTTCTATTATAGAATTCAAACCATTTACAAAATATGTGGACCCGTGCGGGAACTCTCCCATGATAAACCTCACCCTCTTCCTATTTTTCCATTTCCATATTGTACCTGGAACATATACTTTAGTCAAGACCTTCTTATCCCCCTTGTTTTATGTGTCTCTTTGTAATTGATAACAATAAAAAACACCCTTACCAATACAAATTATTCTTATGTAATGTTGTTACCGAGTAGAGAGGTACACCCGTATAATACTGTCATGTAGAATATCAAGTAATTGGTTTAATTTCAGTTGCAGATTCTACAGGCTCTGAACAGGTGGGGTAGAATTGAGAAGCGTCAAACCAGCAAAAATATATTAGAATGCTCAAGAAGATCTCATCCTGTAGATTATGGTGTGCGGAACGTTTCTTTGAGGCCTGTGGCTTCAATATTTTAATTATTAATGCACCAGAACGCTTCTTTTAGAAGTTATTTAACGATATAGATTCAAAAATCCGGACTAGTGTTTCGCGGTGCATTTGACATGAATATTTAGATGCGTGTTTTTAAAACAAATCTTTCATATTTTTAAAGTCAAAGTGTTATTCGTCACGTCTCCATGAAGTTCTTTCTTTAGATATCTCATTTATGAAGATGCGTATGAGAGCCGAAAAAGGTATGTATACTACTGAAATAATATAAGATACGATATAAACAATAAAACATGAGATGAAGTAACAGCATCTGGACTATCATTCGCTGTACCAACTTTATTTTCACAAATATTTAATGATATTGTTTCTTGCTTCTTTTTGACGAAGAATATCAAAAGATGTGAGAGCTTTCTTTTCATCATAATTTGATTTAGTTTTTAAGCTCTGTGATAATGTCTTTCTCAAATTTTCTTGAGCATTCTGCCTTTCCTTTTGAAATCATACGCAGAACACCCAGGTATTTTCGTGGATATGGTCCCTTCCTTGAGTCTCGGTCGTTCCATAGTAGATTGTAGCTTATTTCGTTATTTCTCATCATAGCATAAGGTCTTGCAGTGAAGTTTCCTTTTATCAAAGTGAAGCGTACCCACCTTCAAAGAAATGAGATCGAATAAAAAAGGTAAAACTATTATTTCTCTTAAATTACCTATGTTATGTCTTTAAAATCATTTATTAAGAGAATTATCAAACAAGACTCTTTAGCCGAAATTGTTAATCTATTGAATATTCTAATAAAATATTACCATTTGAATACCATAGAAAGTTACACGCAATTAATCAAAATTCATTGAAACTATAATTTTTGTTTAAATTTTACCCCTTATCCTGCGAAAGTTGACATCTGACAGTACTTATGTTAACAGTTCTGTCATGGGTTTGTTCTAATATTACTTGCAGTACGCAAATTATTATTTTTGGTATTAAGGAAGCATAGATACAGGACTTGATTTCTGTCGGAACGCGACGGAACGGCGTTTAGGTTCCGCGGAAAAAATTACTAAATTATATTATATAACTATTACTATTAATAAGTAATTTGAGGCGCGTTCAGGGACCTAAGATTTTAAAAATAAAGCACTGGATATATGAGTCATAATAACTCTTAAGACGACACTGATCTCAATTTTGTCTAGTTTGACTTTAGACAATCAAAGTGATTGGTCTAAGTTTATTCACCTAAATAAAGTTTATCTTACTATACAAACTATTTACAGTGTTTTATGTTCAAAACAAGTGATGCTTGTATTTCCACAGCATGTACTTTCACGTCTTATTCGTAATCGCTACGCAATATACAATACGGACTACGTGAACTTGCAAAAAAGAAACAACAAAAAACACCTTTTCCAGCAGAAAATATTTCCTACTCGCTGGGATTCGATCTCGGGTCTTTAAACTTAACTCGCCGGACACGTTTCGCCCTATACCACCATGTACACGAGAAGGCTTCCTCCTTTCCTATGCGAAAAGAAAGTGAAGCATTTGCATTTGCAGTTTTCAAAAGTGTTTGATTTACGTTAATTCAAGATTTATTTTTAAAAAGAGATATCACGAAACAAAAATCTCTGGCGTTAATATTAGTTCTCGACAATGATAATAGGTATTTGTTTGAAATATTCGGAAATTCAGATCGTTCGCCCAGAATTGAACGTACGGCATTTTTAAACGTCTCCTGCTTCGAGGAATAGATTTACAGAAAAATTGGAGCTCTTTTTGAGAAAATTTGAAAAGTATAATGAGGTTTGGTGTATAGTACCTTCAAAATTAAAAGATTCGTTTCGAATTTGAAGATTCGTAATATTAGCCAGTTCGTTCAAGGAATATCCATTTGGGTGAAAATCATGTTTATTTTAGGCTCTAGAATTACGGATTGTCAAAGAGGTTTTTTGGAAAATCACTTTTTCGTGTTCAAAAAACAAGCGTTTTGACAGCCCTGAGTATAGAAAATAATACAAGAACAATACCGACAATCCACTTTTTTCGATTGAGCGACTTACAAAACGTGTTTTCGACACGTCCTTCGTCGACGTGAAAATTTAGACACGTCCTTCTGCAGTATTACATAACTCTCTTTGCACTAGTAAACGTGGAGATTAAAAAATTTCAGCGTTACTAGGATTTGAACTCGGGTCCCTTAAGTCTGTAGGTCTGGCTCGACCGCACCGTGCTACCACAGACACTTCTAATCACGCTGTCCAGGCACACTTATTACGAAAAGAATAATATCGTGATATTACACTTAGATTTTTAATTAGATAAATGTGCTACATGTGTCAGAGATATCAATTTCTAAATAAGAATGCAAACGAATAAAACCCACGCAACTACATAGCTCATTTTACTTAGAAATATTTTCAACCAGAAGCTAAGTTCTCTAGAACTCCGGGTGCAGGTAGCTCCCTCTCTTATCTTTCGGCGGCTATCGCCAAGGTTGAAGTACGTCACAGATGAAAGTTGCGATAACGTAGACTTCAACACGGGCGCGCATGCAGTCCTTCTGAAGTCAGAATTGCAATAGCGGCATATTTATACTTGATTCTTAAAGTCATTAACACACTAAAATAAGTAGTGGCGCCTCAAAAACACATGCTTTATGTGATATTTATAATGGATACAAATGATTATAACTATGCAATTAACCGCAAAATTGTTTCTACTCGCAAAAATTATTCGCCATGGATGGGATTCGATCTTACGTTCACAACTTTCTCCAGCAGTGGGCTTACACACTTACCCATTACACCACAGAAACTCTTTTGACACCTCTCTGTCACAAAGATTATTTTAAACTGTCATATATCACAGATTTGACTAAAAATGAACGTGCGGCGTTTACGTGTCTGTGTTAACTACACACAGACATACAGTCAGACGTTTTGTCGTAAATAGATTTTTGAGAAACAAGGACCCACAAAACATGGATTCTAACTACAAACGTATTGGAGGAAGTAATTTACTATATGTATAGGAACAACATTTATCTACTTTTGTCGTTACCAGAGCTCGAAATTGAGTTTTTTTTCGAAAAATCGCCGTCTCCCGGCGGATGATTAAAATACTTTTTCTTCTTACTACGTAATTACCAGAAAATAGCAAAAAAATGTTTTTCGTTTTTTCCATTCAACGAAAATTTACACTCAGTTTCAAATTTGAAAAAAATCAGCAAATAGTATGATGAGATTTATTAACAATATTGTAACGGTACGTCCTCCGAGAAAATATAAAAATTATAAATAAAGAAAATATTGGTCACAATTAGGAGACCCGTGTACCGCGTGCCGGCCCCCATCACGAGGCCAGGCCCCTCCGCCTTCGGGACGACGTCACCACACGCCACCCCCGCGGCATAACTCGTTTTCTAAAGGGAGTCCCTTGCCTGCGACCGCCCGGCTCTAACAAAAGCTTCCCCCAGCTCCGCTCGTGTACTCGATAGCCTCTTCACGCTGCGCGGCAATTATTGACGCCAGTTGTGACACCGGCTACATCTAACCTTCGGCTCCCTCACCCGGCAAACTCGCGAACACATTTACAACCGCCAGGGCGCTTTGTTATTGAGACGCCCGGGAGCGTGCCGCACCCGCGAATGCCGAAGACCCAGTAAATTTCAATCCGCGTACGTGGTGCTAAATAGGCTACAAAATTAGTTACGCACAAGTGTGCATCCGTGAAAAGGACGGACGGGCCCGGCACCCGTGAAAAAAAAAATAAGGTAAAACGATGTGACCGAGACGCGAAGGCAGGGAAATCCAAATAACCGACAGGGCGTGCCGCGATGAAAGAACCACCTTGTCAGTCATGCACAAGTGTCCATCCGCGGAGGGCGCAGCATATCTTCAAAAAACTACTTATTGTAATATCAAACTCGCGGCAATTGGCTCAAGCATCGCCATGTAAGCAAAGGGCCAGCGAATGGGGAAGAGACCCGCCGATCCGGGAGAGGAAAGACGTGCCTTCGTCCGCGGGCGCGTGTGGCCCAAGGAGAGACTTGATTCTTGACACTCGTGCGAGGAACTTGATTTTTGGCAGCCGACTAATAGACTTGATTTTTTGCACTCGTGCGAGGAACTTGATTTTTGGCAGCCGACGAATAGACTTGATTTTTGGCACTCGTGCGAGGAACTTGATTTTTGGCAGCCGACGAATAGACTTGATTTTTGGCACTCGTGCGAGGAACTTGATTTTTGACACTCGAGCACTCCGACTTGATTCTTGACACTCGAGCAACTCACTTGGCATTTGGCAGCCGACGAATTTACTTGATTTTTGGCAGCCGACGAATTAACTTGATTTTTGGTACTCGTGCAAGTCACCTGGCAGTTGGCACTCGAGCACTCCGACTTGATTTCTGACATTTGTCACTCGACTAGTGCACTTGGTTTTTGAGGCCCGACGAGTTCACCATGTCACTCAAGACGTGTTCGGGAACTTAATGCGTCAGCCTAGAATTCGGCTCCGCATAACGTCTCATGTTACGAGAACTATTAAGATTTCGATGCTGGAAGGAGTTTCCTGCCTAATTGATCACGAGCTGTTGTGACCGGGGGGACGCGTGTCGAGAAATGTATTCGACAACGAGCAGCAGTGGGTCCAGAGGGAGCGCGCTGTTGTGGAGATCCCGCCCGTGAAAGCACCAAGCCGCCGACCTCCGGAGCACCATCCCCGCCGCCGCTGACACCACGCCGCAGAAGCATAAGATGAGTAAAATTTGCGCCCTAAGCGACGCTCAGCCCGAGTGCCGCACAAGTGCGGACAGACTTTAATTCACGGAGCTGCAGCGGACGTGCCGGTAACTAGGCACGAGGGTAGCGGCCAAGTGTTTGCCACTTTTTTGTTGTTAAGCAGTTAAGATAATCAAAGGCCGCAGTAAGCAATATGTTAACTCCATTGTAAGAAATACTGTTGCATGCTATCATCACCATCATCATCCATCATAATATTGTTTCTTTTCGTTTTGATTAATTAAAGGTTAATTTGTAAAAAAATGCATTCCATGAGTAATTTTTGAACATGCATGAACCCACAGAGAGAGACGTTGACGTTACAATATAAAATAAATACAATAAGAAAGGAACCTCCTTTCTTTACTTGATATTCTTCACAAATCTATAAGAAAAACATAATAAAAGTATTATTTCAACAATATTCGATTATTATTCTTGAGGATCTATGAGGAAAAATGTTAATGCCGGGCCCTGGTAACGAAAAAAGGGTTAACTCATGTTGTGAAATATAGAAAAAAATCCTTTAACTCGTGTTGCCAGAAACCAATGTTTTGTGGGTCGTTGATACAGAAAAATCGAATGTCGGCGAAAAGCCTGTCTGTTCGTGTGTCTGTTATTGTGCCTGTTCTTGTGTCTGTTATTGTGCCTGTTCTTGTGTCTGTTCTTGCGTCTGTTGTGTCTGTTCGTATGTACTCTAAAATTGAATACAGATTTTTCTTTCAAATAAAATTTGTTGTCCATAAATAATTCTTTCAATAAGGTCATATAATTTCTTTTTGAAAATTACAGACAGACGAACAGACACAAGAATAGACACACGAACAGACACACGAACATACAGGCTTTTCGCCGTCATTCGATTTTTCTGTATCAACGACCCACAAAACATTGGTTTCTGGCAACACGAGTTAAAGGGTGTTTTTCTACATTTCACAACATTTGTGAACCCTTTTTTCGTTACCAGGGCTCGGCATTAACAGTTTTCTCATAGATTCTCAACAATAATATTCAAATGTTGTTAAAATAATGCCTTTATTATGTTTTTCTTATAGATTTGTTAAGAATACCAAGTAAAGAAGGTTCCTTTCTTATTGTATTTCATTTCATATTGTTAATAAATCTCATTTTAATATTTACTGATTATTGCACTTTTGGAATTGATTGAAGAGTCTCGTTGAATAGAAACAATGAAAAACAATTTTTTCTTTCTTTCTGGTAATTATGTCGTAAGAAGAAAAAGTATTGTAATCATGGGCTGGGAGACGGCGATTTTTCGACAACAACCTCTAAATTCCGATCTCTGGTCACGACAAAAAAAGATAAATGTTATTCCTGTATATAGTGAATTACTTCAATACGTTTGTAGGCAGAATCCATGTTTTGTGGGTCCTTCTTACTAAAAAATCTATTTACGACAAATCGTCTGTCTGTCCGTCTGTAGTTAACACAAGCATCTAAACGCCGCACGTTCGTTTTTAGTCAAATCTGTGATACATGACAGTTTAAAATCATCTTTGTGAGAGACAAGAGTCATAAGAGTTTCTGTGGTATAACAGGTAGGCGCACTGTTGGAGAAGCTTAGGCACGTAAGATCGAATCTCATCCTCGGCGAATACTTTTTTTAATTAACTGTATAGTTAACCGCAAAACAATTTTGCGGTTAATTGTATAGTTATAATCATTCGTATCCATTATAAATATCACATAAAGCATGTGTTTTTGAGGCGCCACTACTTATTTTAGTGTGTTAATGTTTTAAAAAATCACGTATAAATATGCCAATATTGCGATTCTGGCTTCAGAACGTCTGCATGCGCGCCCGTGTTGAGCTCTAGCGTTATCGCAACTTTCATCTGTGACGTAATTCAACCTTGGCCATAGTCGCCGAAAAATAAGACCGGGAACGACTTCCATAGAGAGTTCTAATGACCACGGCTTCTGGTTGAAAAAATTTCTTAGTAAAATGAGCTATGTAGTTGCGTGGGTTTTAATCGTTTGAATTCTTATTGCGAATTTGATACTTTTGACACATGTAGAACATTCCTCTAATAAAAAATCTAAGTGCAATGAATATCACGTAACTATTCTTTTCGTAATAAGTGTGCTTGGACAGCGTGTTGAGAAATATCTGTGATAGCACAGTGCGGTCGAGCCAGACCTACAGACTACAGGGATCCGAGTTCAAATCCCAGTAACGCTGGAATATTTTTACCTCCACGTGTAAAAAGGGTTACGTAATGCTGTAGGAGGAAGTGTCGAAATTTTCACAGAAAACACGTTTTGTAAGTAGCTAGTTCGAAAAAAGTGGATTGTTGGTATTGTTCTTTTATTTTCTATACACAAGTCTGTCAAAACGCTTGTTTTTTGAATCCGAAAAAGTGATTTTCCAAAATACCTATTTTTCAATCCGTCTTCGTGTAATTCTAGAGCCTAAAGTAAACATGATTTTCGTCAAAATGGATATTCCTTGAACGATCTTGCTAATATTACGAATCTTCGAATTTGAAACGAATCTTTTAATTTTGAAGGTACTTTACTTCAAACCCCATCATATTTACATAATTTTCTCAAAAAGAGCTCCAATTTTTCTGTAAATCCATTCCTCGAAGCACAAGACGTTGAAAGATGGCGTGCGTTCAATTTTGGGCGAACGATCTGAATTTTCGAAAATTTCAAACAAATACCTATTAACATTGTCGAAAACCAATATTAACGCTAGAGATTTTTGTTTCATGAAATCTCTTTTTTAAAATAGATATTAAATTAATGTAAATTAAACACTCCACTCTTTCCTAGTAATGATCCACTCTTCACTAGTAATGATTGCTGCTATTTGGTCTAACCGCTTCCTTGTTCTTTGGATGGCTACTGTTTTTTTAAATTTTTTCCAACAGTATAATCTCAAAAGTACTGGAGGAGAACAGTTTATATCTGGAGTTGAAGAGATGGTGTTAGCTTCTATTGTAGGCCTGGTTCCTTGAGATTCCAGTGAAAAATCAGTAACTGCACTCAAACAGTTCGAAGCTCCCGCCAATTGATAATCATAAGTGAATCACCATGTACTGGGTAGGGAGGAGAACGAGGATATCTTTATGAATTGTCGCCTGCTCTTTCCTTCTCAGATAAATACTTGGATAGTTTATCAACATCAAATTGGAATTTTAGCGCGTTTGATGTAATATTAAACATAAAAAAATCCCTTCCACTTGTCTGCGTGTTAATTTTTAGCGTATCAAAATAGCCCCGATACCCGTATCACATTAGCCTCTTAAGTTGTATCATATTAGCCCCACAAATTCGAGGCTGTATATATCATGAGACGATTAATATTATTGCATTATTTAAACGCAGAAAAAAGATTAATTCTTTCTTAATGATAACCTATTTTCAAAAATATCGTGTCATACAAAATAACGAAGTAACATCAAAAGTTTTATATCACGGCAATAAAGTTTTTCACTGGAAAAATTACGCATTTTAATTTTGATTTTTTCCTCCCAAATATTATTACATTCTGAGTGCTTGCTATATGGTCATTATAATAGAATATATTTTCTATCATTTGTCATTTTCTTGTTAATTTTGGACATAGATAAGTAACAACTCTTAAAGTGTATTATTATATTAGCCCCAATTTTCTACTGTATAATATTAACTCCGACTGATCTTATTAACATTGTCGAAAAACAATATTAACGCTAGAGATTTTTGTTTAATGAAATCTCTTTTTAAAAATAGATCTTGTATTAAGGTAAATTAAACATTCTGTTTTTTTAAAAACTGCAAATGCAGATGCGTCACTTTCTTTTCGCATCGGAAAGGAGGTAGTCTTGTCGTGTACCTGGTGGTGCAGGGGGAACCGTGTCAGACGAGTTAACATTATAGACCCGAGTTCGAATCTCGGCGAGTAAAAAATATTTTATGCTGCAGTAGGTGTTTTCCCCCCTTTTTGCAGGTTCACATAGTCCGTATTGAATATTGCGTAGCAATTACGAATAATACGTGAAAATACATGCTGTTGAAGCAACACTTGTTTTGAACATAAAACACTTTCTAAATAGTATGTATAGTAAGATAATTTATTTAGGTGAGTACACTTAGACCATTAACTTTGATTTTCTAAATAAAAACTTGACCGGCAGAAATCAAGCCCTGTATATACAGGATATTCGGAGAGAAATGTCGACAATTTTAAGGATATTTTGTCTTATAAACTACACGGATATTCCAAATGGCTAAGCCGCAATAAACATTCAAAGGTTGGTTTGGATATATGTTTTCTAGGCAACTATTTGCGTTGTAGAAGCTTTCATTAATATCTAAATTGTTTATTATTAACAACATAAATAAATACATTTGATCAGAAAGAAAAATTAGAAATAGAGATAATAAGAAATAAAAAAAGCACCAAATTTTCACAGTTCGACTGCTTTTTTATTTCTCGGTTAATTTTTCTTTCTGAACTAATATATTAATTTATATTGTTAATATTAAACATGTTACATGTTTCTGGTCTGTTTATATGATTCTAGAATGCAAATTTTTGCGTAGAAACCATATTTTCAAACCAACATTTGCGTGTTTATTGCAGCTCAGCCATTCAGAATATCTATGTAGTTTATTAGACAAAATATGATTAAAATTGTCTAAACAGTTTTTTTTTCAAAGTTTCGACGTTTCCTTCCCCGATACTCTGTATATCCATTCTTCTTTAAAACCAAAAATAATCATTTGCGTACTGCAAATTAATTAATTAAACCCATGGTAGTAGAACTGTTAACATAAGTACTGTCACATATCTTTCGCAGGATAAGGAGTCAAATTTAAACAAAAATTATAGTTCACATGAATTTTGACAAATTGCGCCTTACTTTCTATGATATTCAAATGGTAACATTATATTACAATATTCAATTGGTTAACAATTTCGGCTAAAGAGTCTTGTTTGATAATTCTCCAATTTCGTATTGTAATAAGATATTGTAACGTATTGTAGGACTACAGTTAGCAACCGCCTGAGGCGGCGGCAGAGATTAGACGCCAGGGCCAGGCGGGATGTGACACGCCGAGGTATTCTGGAAATCCAGAGCCCAAGGAAAGGGATGCCCAAAGTACAGGACAGCGCATTTTTGCCGCGTGCCGCGTGTCAAATTCTTGGAATCCAGGGAAATGGATGTCCAAAAATGCCTGGCAAAGCGGTCAGTGTGGGCCGTGTGCAAAACCCAGTGACGTTTCAGGTCACGTGGGTGGGGGCTATATAAGAGCGGACGCAGAGCGCGAGGGTGGGGTTTGTTGAGCTGAGAGGGAACCCTCGTGCGAACGCACAAAAACTTGCGCCCAGGGCGGTGCGGAGCCGAGCTAGGCTCGTGCGGCAAACCATGTGTTGGGACGCCGTTGTGGACTATATCCACGAGTGACAAGAGGTCGCCGGAGCTGTCTGCTGTGTGCGGGAGGCTCGCTGAGGAGTGGCGCGGGCCACGAGTCAGTTATTCATTTTTAAGGATCGCTCCTGCGATCAGGGAAGTAAAGATCTACCAGAGC
>BLKR01011508.1:0-31547 GCA_011170035.1 Teleogryllus occipitalis
AACAGTTGAGAACCATTCATGTTTGATTCTTTTAAAGTAGTAAGAAAGGGCTATTATCCCTGACTCATATTTATGTGCCGTTATTTTGCATTTTCGTCGATAACTACTAAAATGTAATTTTTTACCTTTTTCCGTCATTTCTAAAGCAGTTTTCGCTGATTTCGTCGATTATGATATCATTTTAATGGTACTTGCTACAACTAATATTTACGAGATGCAACAAATGTTCTTCACAGAATTACTCAGTAGTCTCGTCGATTTCTTCGCTCAGAAATTGTAGTGTCAGCCGTTGTAAGTAATCTAAGATTCCTGTGACGGAACCTTAGATAACCTATTACTGCAATTGTCAGTTTGGCCGATTTCGAGATAAATGAAGAGAGAGGTCCAAAGTCTGCAAGCTGAGTTCACTTGAACGAAAGGAAAGAGCCTCTGTTACATCAGTAACATATCCAACAGCTTGAGTTGTTCATCTCAACTGGTTTTGATCAATTTCTTACGTCCTTTTTTGCATTTTAAAAACATTTAAAGAGTATTTTATTGATCATTTTTGGCGATTTTTAGGTCATCAAAATGTACCCCCTAATTATAACGTCACATAACCGTTCCCAATAATGCAAGAGAGCATGAGCTATATTGCTGAGGTTATGGAAGCTGTTTCTTAACAATTAAAGTATCTTTAACACTAATCAAATAAAAAAAATTCATTCAGAGTTTCGTTGATGTGTGTAATTGTTTGTTATTTTTGATTCGCGAACAATCTTCAAGGAGTGAATAATAAATTGAAAAATCTATCATTGATGAAGTATAATCGGGATAATCGTTTAATTATTTAACGTCAAAAACAGTTAAAAACTGTGTATGACGTGCTATGGGGAGAAGTGAATTCTGTGCACATTTTCAAAATTCTCTGATCCCTACACTAAGTCATATATTACTTGAAATTTGAAATTAAAAAAAAGGCTCCCATGTAATAAAACCTATTTTCAAGGATAAATCAGCAATAAATTTTGGGCTCTTATCCATCATGTCCTTCGACAAGGAATAATACATCATGCCACGACAACATGGAAACGATAATTTGAATAACTATATTTCCCACTGAATTCTAAAAGAAGGTGGTTAGAGCGAGATACGTGTTATGTTTAACATGCCTTTTTTATTGTACTAATCGAAAGATGAGAGGTTCATCTATGTTCTGGTAAAATTTGAAACTGTTTCACCGTCTAGTTTTTGAGAAATGAGACCGTAAAGTTTGTCGTTTTAACATGGGCTCTTATGGCGACCCGACTGAGCCGACCAGAAATTTTAAAATTGTGGGAAAACTAGCTGTTGAAAATGTCTTAAAAAACTCTTCCTTAGGTAGCTAGCATCTCGAAGAATCAACATGCGCAATTTGAAGGACATCTACCGTCTCAAATAGGAGAAATACGCAAAATTGTAAGCCTAAATCACTCCAAAGAGAGACATTCGCGCGCTTTCTACAGGGACGGGCCGGTAACGCCCAACTCGGCAACACTGTTCGCGCAGCGCGCTTCATTCAAATCGAGTGACAAGTCTCCGGCAAGAGTTCTTACATTCCTCTGGGTCTTCTGGGTCCAATTAAAAGATCCTCACTCCTGGAAAACATCGCCTTTGTATATAATCAGATATTTAAATTTGATGGATAAAAGCATTTGTGCGTTCTGAATGAAAAACTCAATTCAATTAATATTCCAAATGATCACGTCTTTTCTTTTATATTATATGAGCTATATAAACAATCTTGTATGCTATGAAAAAGTATGAATGATAGACAGGCCCGCGCACAGGATTAAGTCCTCAGCGGAATAATGTATATTTTATATTTATATTATTTGTATTTATACAGTCTGCAATAAATAAATAAATCACTTTGATCAAGAACTCCTAGAGGTGTAAGCTTCCTGTTCTACTGGGAAACAGGAAAGGGCCTGCAGTTTATCACGATGATTCACTGTGATTCAACTTTATGAGCAAATGGGTAATTTTGAGAGTTTATAGAAATATTTATACATTTTTTATAGCATTATTTCAGTTTGAGCTCTATAACAGCTTTTTTCATTTTAGCTCCTGAACAATGATTAATTATTTGAAAATAATTCATATTATGTTTCTCATTATACGAGATACACAGTGGCTACTGGATTCGAAGCAACAAACTTTTGCATATGTCAGCACCTCAATCAGTAGAACTACTGGGTGAGAATTCAATTCACAAAGGTATTAGAAATTGCTCGTGTTAATTTCAACCATTCAAGGTATAAATGTTGAGCTGGATTTCCCTACTAGCAAAATATGAAAGCTTGGGACTCCTTTCCCTGTGCCTGGATTTTTGAAAATAAATATTCTTAAAAACTTCAAGAAAAGTTTTTATCTGAATAATAATCAAATATTTTATTGAACCATAATATTGAATTTAAAAATAAATTGAATGAAACAATAAGAAACGAAACATGCATTTATAAATGAGAAATTGACAATGGAACTTTCAATTTTTAAGCTATTTGTTAATTTACATTTGTGTTTGTACATGGATTTATCTTATCATAATTAGTGATTTTTAGTTAAAGTTTTTTTTTCTGGAGTGCCCAACACAGTATTATGCTTCAAGACCCAATGTATATAAAACCAGTCAAGGGTAAATTGATTGAAATAGTAAGAGGAATTATAAATTCAATCCTAGGTAGTATTAGTATTTTAACAGAAATCCCTTTTCTCTGTAGCACTATTTTGTCAAACCAATTGCACTCCCAGCACAGTAGTAATGCATTTTGAATGGGTTTCCTGTCCTATTTACAAAAAACATTTAAATCCATTTTCATGAAGAACAACTATTACAAAAGACCATTTCATATGGAAATCTCTTTTGCAGATTTTATATCCAATGATACATCTTTATTACTGAGGGTCTAAATGATACAGCTCAGATTTATATGATCCAGTGATTTAATTTTACTATCTTTAACTTGGTACTACTTTACACAATCTGTATCAAAGTTAATACCTTTAACATTATCAAATTACACTGAAAACTTTTTAATACGCAAATAGCTTCTACTCGTTACTTTTTACTGCTGAAAATATGGTACTTTGCAATTGCAAAATAGTTCCAAAATTTCAACCAATCAAAAGCTATTAAAACAAAAAATTGATCCTTCAGTTTCATTACAAAATCAAAAATGAAATTATTAGAGGAATATCAGAAACAATGGTTTGGGATAAGGAAGAGTTGATGATTAGGATATCTGTTAACTTACAATATAAAACTATACACGAGATTGGAGAGAACCAAACTACTGATCGTTTTGTTAAGCAATCGAATAAACTATCATTGGCTCAGGTAATTAAAGAAATAAAAATTAGAGAGATACAAGCATTGAAAATATTTGAAAACTTTTTATTATGTCATTGTGTGACATTGGGAGGAATTATTTTACTTTACTGACCAGAAGCAATCAAAGGATTCATTCCAGCATTTGCTCAAAGTATCCTGGAAACTGGACAAAACCAGGACCGGAATGGCTGTTACATATCAATTGGCAAGAAAAAACAAAATGACAATATGAAAAAATAATAATAATAATAATGACAATGAATTCGTCTTTGAATGTTTCTCCATACGGTGCCTTTCTTGAAGAAGCGTAGAACATTTTCGTCTTCTCTCAAATTCAGCTTTTGAAACAAATCTTCCTCCAATGCGCTCAGACATTGTTTACCGCGTGTCGACTAGGCACCGAACAGTACAGAAACAGTATTCAAAGTGAATGAAAACAAGGACAATTTGAAGCAGCATGAGCTCTGCGCAGGTATACCAATATCACAGACATTACGGCGTTGCCTAATTTACCAAAGACATTTCGCGATACTCAAGATGAGGAGATTTCGGCCATTATTAGTGATCACTGTATGTAGATATATGTCTATAATGTTACTTTTTATAATTTTGATCTTGTTAATGGTTAAATAGTGCTTTTTTATATTCAATCTTATGCCTCAATTTTTCATTCTTTGGCTACGCGATCTGTTGGTACTAGTTAAGAAACTAGTCAACGGTAGGTCTTTATATAATTATGAAATATTTTTATTTTCTATCTACATAACACAATTAATTCGTATAATTAAATAAAACTCTTAATAAGAATCCCTGGTTTGTTTATACATGTTTCACAATACCCACATGTCTCACAAATAATTATTGTTGAATGTAAAATGGACTCTCTATCTACTAGGGAATATCTCGCTCTAACCACCTTAACAAAACACATTAGTTAGACAACGTTTCGGAATATGTAATTCCTTCCTCAGGGCTTACTAATATACAAGACGGTCAAACGTCATGTCTGCCTCCAGACCAACTCCAGCATGGATTTTCTACAACACACCACGTGTGATCAGGGCCACGGCTGGGTCCATTGCACGCCACGTCTGATCAGGGCCACGGCCCGAAAGAAAGTGTTACTTGTGAGAGTAAGTGTAATTGACCAATCCCGTGATCCATATCCCACAATCTAGTAATGGTCGCGAATTCTACAATGGAAAATTAAAACCAAGAGGCTAGATACATTAGCTCTGACCCACGCCCATCTCCTACAGACCTTCATTGTACAAAATGAACGTTGTCCGAGGGAAAGCTTGGGCGCAAAGCTCTTCTCGAAAAACATAATTCCAGTTAATGTTCTGTGGCCAGTTTGAGATTATGGCGTTTGATAATTTCATTCATTAAGTAATCAGATTTCAAATTTAGAGTATTAAAAAAAATCAAAAAATAGATTACATCTAAGTCGTTTACACCTCTTGTGGTGAAGTAAAAACTTCTCCCTAATTCGTGTAGAATGTTTTCTGGTGAAAACTTACCTCGTCGGGCTTCCTTCGAAAGAAAATTCTGACAACCGCACTGCTGCAGAAGATACTCGTCAAGCTGGAACACATGAAAATTTAATGAACAAACCTGCGGAGTATCTGATAGCTGGACCAGTCGGATTGGTGAACGTCTTATAACAAGCAATGTCGACACCAATTAGAAAGATATGATTTATCACTTCATCTGAGAGATACGATATTATAAAAACATCACATATGATATTTCCATTTTCAGTTTTCGTTTAATTTTAATTGTTTCCGCCCTCACATTACAACACTCCAGTCACCAAAGTCCTTCACTTTATTGAAAAATAACATTTACATTCAGTTTCCAGTAAACGCTCTTGTGCCAAAGACGATGAAAATATTATTAGCTACAAACTAATTACATTGATTAAGATGATTTTTTTGCCCCACGAGTACCAATAGGTGCACTTAATGAAGTTTTGATCTGGTTTTCAAATGTTTGGGAGATTTCTCCATCACCCACGTTTTTTGCTATTTTAATTCTTTTGAATATTTGTAAACGTGTTTTCGTTCATTTGCTCATGGTTAAGTAAAATCTCCCAGAGCATTGTAAATATGATGGACCCAATGACGCCATGAGCTAACTCAAATGGGAGCGTTGCTACTGTTGTGCAGACTCAGACATGTGTAGACAAACGTGTACTAGAATGATCTAGAGTAGCACATATTGATTAGAACTACACCTGTTATGGGATAGTTGTGAACCAATGAACATCACTGAGTTCTTTGTGTGCCTGAATTATTGTGTATTTCATATTTATTTATTTTAATTAGTCGGTGGTTCCAAAATTTGTAGATTTGGAAGAAATAATCCTAACAATTTTTGTTACGTATGTGGTGAAGTGACACTCAAGTACCAAAGGCAAAACTTTACTCCAGTGAAAAAGTGTTATGAACTTTATTTTGGATGTAAAATGGGGTACCAAACAAGGACCTGGGTCTCTGCTTATCGTGTTCTTGTCTTCTCACTGCATGGGAAAAGTGTCATCCGCCATATGCTACATGCCATTTGGAGGGAACTCAATATCACTTCTCTGGCTGCTATTTCTGCTTAACAAACATTAAAGAAATTACGTCAAAATCAAAACATACCCTAACTTTCAATCTGCAATTGGGGAACTGGAATGAGGCCAGTTCCACCTTACGAAGAATTGGCCATACGAAAGCCTCCAGAGCACGTTATATTAGTTGTAGAGAGTTCAGATTCTGATTCTTAGACTAGTAAGGAAGAAGTCTCATCATCTTTAGGTATCTGATCTTCTTAATCACTCAGCTACTCGCGAACCCTTCTGAGTCGAGTTTACTTTCGCAAGATATTTGAATATTCCAACATCGGAAAATGAAATTTTTTAGAAGCAAAAACTGACAATTTTCGTTTATGATTTTAATAAATATCTTCCTATGTATCGCATTATGTTAAATATGCGCACAATACGTCTCTAAGTAGTCTGAGGGCACTGTCAACAATCACCAATTTTCGAAGTTTACATCAATAAGGTAATCAAAAAATGTCCGTTCCGATGGCTTCCTCCGAAAGCTCTGCGATAAACGATATAATTCTGATGACAACGTTAGTTTAATTTATTTATTTAATTTATTTATTTAGCACGTTGTAATGGCAATTCATGTACATTATTTTTGTAGTATATATTTCTTCTACGACTCTCTTACCTAATCAATATTAACAAATTACGTTCCAAAATGAAGGGAATTTTACGAAGATTCAATGTATTGCATTTTCATTTTATTCAGGATTTGCTGGCAAAACGTGTCTTAATCAGACTCAATGCAATAGGCTACACACGAGTCTCTTAAGGACGTATTACCTGACGCATTGATGGTTCATAACTCGAAAACAGTGCTCTCCTGATTTCCGAGGCTAAGGTCTCTAGTTATGTTGCTCATGCTGTAATCTACATTATGAGATTTTTGGGGAGCTTCTATTACAATTTTGAGGGGTCGGTTCTTGTCCTCTCCGTGGCAAAGATGGTTCATATGCGAGAGTTTTCATAAGAGCACATCAGTATTACAAAGATTATCATTTGCCGCATGCGTGCATAAGCTAAAACAAGAAACTACATTTCTGAGACGCTTTCCACTAAACTTTTTATTTGCGGATGACATATTTTACCTATAAATTAATCAATCATTGTACATGCAGAATGAAATTATCATTAGGTTGCCAGATAGATTGGAGGGCCTCTTCCCCAATGTAAAAAATCCCTGAAATGGCCTAGTTAAAAAAGGGACGGGATAGAACATATTTACGGATATAAATTGTTTAATTACATAAGGCTCCGTAGCCCTTTGAAAATTTTCAGAGAGGACACAGCCCCCTGTCTGCACGCGTATGTCATTTCCTTCCAGGCTTACCCTGACCGACAAAGTCCTTTCGGCACTTATGGCTGGGGGGGGGGGGGCAGGCTTCAAACTGTTCTTTCTCGCTGCGTACGAAATTCATACAATAAACAGATGGCTATAGGAGCGAGCGCCACTTCTTGGGCGGCGAACCGAGCAGATATTATTCGCTCGGTTTCCTTGCGCCTTGAGGAGTCTGCCTCCGCCTCCGCCACCGCCTCCGCCTCCGCCAGCGCTCCCGTCCCCTCTCCGGCCTCCGCTCACACCCCCGTCACCACCGCCCCGATTCCACCATCACCGCCACCGTCCCGCTCCCGCTACCACTACCTCCGGCCTGCCCCCTACCGCTACCGCCCCGTCCCCGTCACCACCGCCCTGCCCCCGCCCCTGCTGCCGCCCCTACCATTGCTGCGTCCCCCGCCATCACTACTGCCACCCCCGCCATCACCACCGCTCCCGCCATCGCTGCCACCCCCGCCATCGCCGCCGTCCCCGTCATCACTGTTGCCACCCCCACTATCGCCTCCCGCACCCCAACTGCTGCCAGCTGCCACTGCACTGCCGCCCCCGCCATCACTGCTGCCTCCCCCGCCACTGCTGCTGCCACCGCCATCACTGCCGCCACTGCTGCCGCTCCTGCTATCACTGCCACCCCCGCCATCACTGTTGCCGCCCCCGCCTTCGCCGCCGCCCACGCCATCACCGCTCACGCCCACACTGCTGCCACTGCCATCCCTGCCGCCACTGCTGCCGCTCCTGCTATCACTGCCACCCCCGCCATCACTGTTGCCGCCCCCGCCTTCGCCGCCGGCGCGTCCTAGTGCGCATCCGCCGCGAGGTCGTGCGCCGCCGCCGCCGCCGCGTCACGAGCGTGCTCGCGCTGCCCCGTCCGCACCGTCCGACGCCCCCCCTCCTCAGTGACGTCAACATTCGCGGCCGACTGCCCCGATCGGCGTTTCGCGTGTCTTTAGACGGAATACTCAACGTCTGCTGCAAGCCGTTCGCTGGCCTGCTGTTCTATAACAGTGAATGGTGTCGAATTCGTCATGACAGGTTTCAAGCGCCAGTGTTTCGTTTTCTATACATTTCGATGGTTGGTACTGTACTTTCTGGCATTTTTCTTGCTTCTACACTTGTAACGACAATGCTTTAAGATGTGGGTAATTTTCTATTTGTGTGGAATAGACATACACAAGAGAAGATATTTGTCAGTTTTTTTTTTTTTTTTTTTTTTTTTTTTTGATAAACGGAGACACCTCCAGCAAATTTCCACCTCCCACTATACTCCCGAAAGAGAGTACATCCAGATATAAACTAAACCCTAACCTAAACAGGGGTTTCTCTGCTGTGAAATCAACGTGTAGCACTTTCGGGCACAATCCAATGGAAGCTCAAGAGACAGCTGTTTATGTTCGTGGCAGAATTCAAACCCGCCACTCATCGGACAGACACGTAGAATCAGCCTAAAGCCAAGCCCGTTGCATTTCAATGGAGAGGAAAGAGAACCTTAATACAAACCTTAATACTATGGCGAAATATGAATCCGCAACTCATGGAGCAAAGGCAAAGATTCGGCACACGCTCTCTCCAACTCAACCATTCTTCCCTAGTTGAGTGCTTAAGTCCAAGCTATCGTCGACCTGCTTTTTTATTCCATTTTATTGAATAAACAATTCTCATGAATCAACTCAATCATGAACTCAAATGAATCATGAACAACAACTCATGAATCACAATTAAAGAAACCTGACTTACTGCTACATCAGCTTTGTAGGTTTGAGCACTTTTATGTAATTATACGTTACTATGATTTTCGACAAAGTGGGTAAGCTTGCTTCTTTCCGAAATCTTTTCTAGGCCCTTAATATGTAAAAATGTTTAACACGAGTTAAAATTATTTTGAATTAATTCCTAATGTTTACTGTTTGAGATGATATGATTCTTGTACTAGTTTATTAACAATGCGAGCTGAATCGAAACGTGTTACTGATCTTTTCACCAGTTAAGGAGTGTACTTCACCACAGGAGATATATTAAGAAATGGCCAATCCAGGGGGAAGATTGAGATTAAAAATTGTACTTCATTATTCACAATGGCAGAAATAAAATGTCTGAAAAACTGCAGGTTTCTTTTCAATATCATTAGTCTCGGAGTCATAAATACTGGGCAGAAATCGAAAAACCGGTGAGTCCGGAATCCTTCACCAATCGTGCTTCATGAATAACTCACGATTCTAGTAGTAACAGCCTGTGCAGACGAGTTGGGTAAACTGGGGAATACCACAGAAAGTTTTCCCCGGTCGGAGAGTTCTGAGGGTACGGTTGTAAAGTAAGGAGTAGCTACACGATGAACAAATGTTTCAAGGACCAATTCACCTGAAACAATGAGAAAACAATTTCTAAAGAAAATTTTGTCAGAATGTCTCAAGGCCGCGGAACTAGACCGATGGAAGTTGTGTAAACGACAATATTAAAAACTCGTATTTTTCTGATCAAAATTTTGTACCCTCTGATCAAGTCAGGAAGAAGCTCGATAAGAAAGAAAATAAATGTTTACTGCCTATCCACTATCTTTCAACCTCATTAAAGTTGACTTGAGGACTGCAGATTCCATCGATTACGTCTCCAACAGTTTTCATCCAGATTCAGAGTTTTAAGAGCCTAGAACGCAATGTTTTACGAGTGACGCACAGTGATTTTGCATGTTGCACCTTAACACTTCTTGCGGGTTACATGCGCGCCTATTGACTCCTTTATAGTATACTCGTCAAAATTGTAATATCTCGACTTAAATCTTTTTGATTTAGCCTTGGGGGTAATTACTGATCCAGCAGTAGCATATTTACGGAGTTTTGTGTTGGTATAGTCTTATAAATCGTCCAAAAGCGACATCTACTCGTATACAGAAGCAAATGTCTTCTCACAAACTGAAGTACGGAACTTATCAGAAGCTTCTATTTCACAAAGGTGAATTTCCACATTTCCTTTATTTAGTTGCACTCAGAAAGACCGCATTGGGAGCTGAATAAGCTATGTGTAATTTAACAATATGAACCCTACGGTGTGCCGACCTGGATGGCCGAGGTGACAAAGAGCGAGTACCGACTCAGCGCTTCGGTCCGAAGGGTCACGGGTTCCAGTCCCACCTTGGGCCTGGTTGTTTGTCCCTTGACTTTGTATGCGTTGTCGCGGAGGGCCTCACGTTCTGCTGACCCCAGATCAGAGGAGCCCGCAAGTGTGTTGGTCTAGTATATGGTCGAATATGCGTCCCATCGAGACGTAAGGGTAACCGGCTGTTGGCTGGATAAAAACCCTAAAAAAACCCTACGGTGTGACTACGTGCCTTTAATCTTGGCCGGAAGCGTCCAAATCGTCGCAAGCGAAGCGCTGCTCGTGGGCGGAAGTGAGGTAGCGGAAGCGGCGCCTGGGAGCACATCGCGCAGCGCCATCTGCAGAGCGGGCACCGACGCCGGAATGCGAACCCGCGTCTCCCGACAGGCGAAACAGATAATCCTCTCGCCAGGAACCACGGTGCCATGCGAGCGTAATAAACATGAAAAAATTCTTTTCATCGAAAGCAAAGAAAAGGATTGGAGCAATTCAACCGAATCCTATGCCTTTCTGTCTGCAGTAAAAGTTACTGAAAAGTTATATTCCTTGAAACCCATTCTGTTCACAAAATCCTTAAAAGTCTTACAGCAATCCTGCAACAAAATCTCCAATACTGAAATGGCTAAAATGATTCAAGAACAATACTACCACATCAAATCAGCTGGAAGAAGTATCATTGTTGCTTGGTTTCCACCTCAACTTAATAAAAATCCAGAGGACATAACAGAGAAAAATTCTACAATAACCTTAATAGACCACGGAAGGAGAATAAGATTCGTAACATCATGCATACTAGCTTTGAGAAAAATAGAAAAATGGATGACACAAAAATGGAACAGCACGTGGAAAGAATGCAAAGCAAGTCAACTCCACAACCAAATTAATAACTTTTACCATATTAAAACTTCTAAGAAGCTCGACCGAAGAGGACAAGTCGCACTGCCCAGAGAAAGATTAGGCCACTCAAAATTAAGTCATCTCTATTTAATTACCAAAACACCCTCTCCACTTTGTGATACTTTTAACACAAATTTAATAATATACCACACCATAGAAAACTGCCCTAAATTCAGGGCAATCTACTAATCTAAATAAAGCTTTAGATGCCTTATTGTATTCGACCGAATATCAGAATCAATTGAACAAGTTCTGTGAAAATTGTAATACTCTTAATGATACATGATGATATTGTATAATTATGTTACGTATTATATATAACATGTGATGCCATAAAATGTTAGGATATATATGTTATGACATTTATGTTAATGTAATGACGGATGAAATTATAATTGTATAAACACTTTTTATAAATAATCTAGTCGCTAATGACCTTAGTCGTGGATGCGACTAAAAAGAAACAATTAAAAAAAGGTTGAAGAGGATAGATGTGAAAAGTCGGTTAGAAAACGCCTAGTGGTAAGGATGAAGAGGCAGTGAGTTATAACATTTTCAACAGAAGTGAAGGAAAGGGCGAAGATAGAGAAACGTTAACTACGCCTTTTCCGGCTTCCTGGAAAGGTGCAAGGTGACTGGCACTGGAGTTCAGATTCTATCGTAAAGCCTAATCCAGAGAGCAACGTTCTCAGCGCTTGTGATCGCTTGCCTGGGAAGCAGTTCCCGAAACGCGAATATCACGGGAGAGTGGCTGGGCGCGAATGAGGCGATACCGAGACCAATATGGAATGGAGTTACGTTTTCTGCAAAATATTGATTTAAAAATAAACTATTCGAAAAAAGTTTATTTTCCAGAATGGGAGTTCATTTTTTCACATCTCTCTTATTACCAAAACGGCTTTCATATCTGAACTGAATAGTAAAAGATGAATGGAACGTTAGTAAATAACTCACGAGAAAATAAGTTCTACATACTAGATATTTAATATACGGAAAACAGCAAGTACAAATTATGAACAAGACAAAATTATTACGACTTAAATCTTTAAAATGATCGTGTACTTGAAAAATATCTGAAGTTCACTAAATATACAATAACAAAGTCGCTGAGTCAAATGAAAAAAATTGTGTACCTTAAATGTATTAAAATCCGCATTCTTAAGGAAATTCATCAAGCCAAGAACTACGAGTAAAATCACAATTTGGTATAAAATTACATTTCATTTTTACGGAAATTAATCGATTTTGCGACAGAGTAGCAGAAAACGGTCTCTGAATATGCGGTATTTACATAAAATAATAGCTTTTAATTCCTGTCTCCTTACCTACAAAGGACGAGTGAAATTTTTTCTACGTCAAAGACTGTTGTTTTATTGTTTTCTTTTGCTTCCAAAACCCAGAATTGACCCATTAATAAATCTACTTCTTTCCGAAAATAGTTAGTGTTTCTTTGTACTTTGTGAATAAGGAGAGTCAATGATTTAATAAACCGTCAATGGAGTTTCTCGCTTATTCGTTCATGTGGGTCTCTTGAAATTTACAGTGAAGAACAGACATACAAACAATAGATTTATTGAATGTATAATAATATAATCTTCTTTTCGGTGAATGTTATTTCCATTTTACTCAGATAATGTTTCCCTGGTCTACGTTCGGCTCGATTAATAGTTAAGAATCAATGAAGTTTATTCGTTTTAGTTAATGAGAGATGTTCATAGATGCGCTATACGATTACTTTTATTGATAAAAATCAACAAAAGCAATACTTTGAAGAGACCAGAAGTGACGAATGAATCAATGTCGGATAAATGTATATCTACTGGAGAATTTTCACAACACAAATGGTACTTACAAAGTATTTCACGAATGAAATTTATAAATAGAAAAAAATAGAGGAGAAGAGATAGAAGAAGAGGAAAACAAGAATAATGAGGAAAGTGAAGGGAATGACTAGAGAGGAGTTACGGAGAAGAAGAAGAAAAATAAGAAAATTTAAAAAATAAAAAGAAGGACAAAAAGAAAGAAAAGAAAAATAAGGAGTTTAAGAATACGAAGAAGCCAAAGAAAGAAATATTGATTGACTGATTAGTAATTCCGGGCGCGTTAACTACTAAGGTCATTAGTCACGTAAGCGTTTTTATCGCAGGAGGTTTTAGTGATTTTCCCCTCACTGGATGGTGAGATCCGGCGCCGACCTACAGTAACTTACGGGGATTTTTCCCACCCAGGAATCTCCCACCAGCGTAGCACCAACCCACCCGGGACAAGCTTTGAGCTCCCGACTGGTCTCATGACTTGTGTGGAAGTATAGTGCATGTAAGTGTGTGTAAGGGACGAAAATAGGACACGGAAGAGGAAGGAAAGATCACGCGCTGTATCCCGTTTGTTAGGGTACTACTCCGGCATTCGCCTGCTATTGATCGTAAAAAACACAGAAAATTACCGATCAGAGCAGCCGCCCGCTAGAATGCTCCTCCAAACAGGGGCTGAATTCGACCTAGCTATAGACTGGTGTCGAAAATTCGCCACCGTCAGGATTCGAATCTTAGAACCTCCAATTCAGGGTCACTGCAGGCACAGAGGCAAAGCTGACTCTGAACTAAAATCAACTGATAAAAGGAGAACCAGAGAAGAGAAGAAGTAGATGAGAAAGGAGGACATAGAGAACTAAAAGAAGGAGAAGGAACAGAATTGACTTTTTTGTGATATATTCTGCATAAACAACAAAATTATATACGGTTTCTTTCTATAGAAAATTGTTGTATTAATGACACTTCTGTTGTCAGGAAGGTGATTATTAATAGTTATTTAAGATACGAGTGATAAAAATGACATTTTATTTTTCGAGTAGGAGATGTGACTACCCGAGGCCGATCCTACCAGGAAAATAAAATTATGTGTCATATACTACATTTTAGACAGCTACAGAGGCTTTAATATTGTTTTAAAAATTCAAGTATACAAATTACTTAATGATACATTAAGGTCAGTGGTATATCATGGGGACAGACGAAAGTATTTTGTCTTCTTTCTTGCATTTATATTTTCACCTGAACCATTCAGCATCGTCTCACTTTTAGCAGCAGTGCTAAAAATTGAACTTCTAGCGTGCTGTGCATGCCTTGAAAGAATCGCTTTTACCAGTGGCTGTCTAAGGAAAATCATAATTTGCAGGGATAATTTGTCTTTGCAATGTGATGCATTCTTGCTTCTTCGGTTTCCACTATTTCTAAGTTTATCTATGTCTACAAATAGACGAAACTTTTATCATTGCTATTTCGTGTATGTAGTTGATTGCATGTTGGTGATTCCAGGAGCATCAAATACTATGATCATTAGTCCCGTAAGTGTAGAACGTGTTTTTGCTTGGGAGGTGGCGGTGGTCTTCTCCCGCTGGATGGCCAAATCCGGCGCCGACCTATCGTCGGCTAACAGGGTTTTCCTAACCAGGTATCTCGCACCAGCGGGGCACCGCTCCAGTCGGGACAAGCTCTCGGGTCCTGACCGGTCTACCGGAATATGTGGTAGTGTAGTGCATGTTAGTGTACGTGTGTGTGTGTGTGTGTGTGTGTAAGGGGGTGAGGATAGGGCAAGAAAGAGGATGGAAAGATTGCGCGCGGTCCGTGGCCCGTTTGTTAGGGTACTGCTCCGGTATTCGCCTGGTGTTGATCGGAGAAACCACGGAAAACTACCGAGCAGAGCAACAGGGCCACTAGAATTCTCCTCCAGACAGCGATTGAATTCGACATGGCTGAAAAGCTAGGGTCGAAAATCCTGCCGTCGTCAGGACTCGAACCTAGCACCTCCCGGGCAGAGGTACTGCAGTGTCATTAGCTGATGCACCGCTCCCGTTCGTGTATGTAATGGTGAAAAGCAGCAAAGTCTACTCAATTAAATAATTCTTTAGATTATGTTTTCCGTTGTCCTACATATTAGTTTGGACCTTTGCCAATATCTGCGAACTCGCATTACGGCCAGAGTCTTTCCATGTCATGGAGGCTATTTCGGAACGACGAATCACCCCATCATCAGACTCTGAATATGCGAGTGGGAAGATATTTGGGAAAGGACTGGGCGCAATCCGTAGGTACAGCACCGGCATTAGCCAAAATTGACCTGAAACATTGCATTACTAATCTACTATTTCCTAGTTGAATTAGAAACATGTGGCGAACCGCCATTACCACATCACCCCGCGCCAGGAAGATGCGCAAGGCAAGCGGCACGCAGCGTCGCAAAACATTCCGGCAGCGGCCTCTAAAAAACGCTGCCGAATGCAAGACGGCCCAATATAAACGGGCCCGGCAGAGCCAGAGGGATAGTGACGGACAGTGACGGTCAGTGACGGTCAGTGACGGTCAGTGACGGTCAGTGACGGTCAGTGGCAAGCAGTGACGTACGGAAGAACGGGCTTGCTACTCCGACTGCTGATTCCGACTCCGGACGACTGACGGAATGATGACACGCTCCCAGGGTGCTGCCGCTGCTGTTGCCGCCCCCGCCGGAACGCCTGGTCCACGAGGAGATTGGGTAAGAGGCCGTCGCCAGTAATCTCGACTCCCGTGCATCTCCCTTCAATCCATCGTTCCTCCTGTCTCCCCTAATCAATAATAAATGGTGCATTTTACTTAAAAAAAAAGTCTTCTGAGAAAGCAGCCATCCCCCTCCCTCAACTTTCCATAAGTTACTTAATCAATCGCAGTACTCAAAGTGACGAGTCACCTTAGGAATACGCTGAAGCCAGTCAGCTCCGAGGGTGGCTCATCACAAACACATACAGCACTAACTTATTTAATTTCGGATTTAAATATTACATTTAATATAAGCAAAGCATGTAATTTGTTTTTAATTAATTATTTATTTTCTCAATATCTTCAGTTAATGACGAATTGAATGAGACATTTTAGTCTTGTGTATACCATAGTTCTCTCATAATTTTATTCCATTACCGGAACAATATAAAGAAAATATGATGATAAATATAAAATGAAAGTTTAGAATAATGTTTGGTCCTTTCAGATGAAATTACTTTTTTAGTTTTAGTTATTTTATGCCGGGTGTAATGAAAACAATTACAATTACCTCAGTTCTAATTTGCTGCGGATGTTTGTCTCTTTCTTACAAGCAATAATTAAATTGCAGTACAGAGTAAATCGTTTTCACACTTTTTTAAATTTCATGTACGTTAAGAATGATGTCTGCCTGACGGAACTAACATTACGAAACCAATACTATCCAACAATACAATATCACAACATGCTTAATGCATTGAATTTTCAACAAAAATGTAAATGTATAAACAGCGTAAATTAAGTGTTTTCAACTGATGTCGAACACTAAGAACACTCGAACATACACTCGAACCATAAGAACGTACGAGCAAAGGTCATTCCACCAACAATAACATGAAAAATCATTAAATACTTGTTGTTCTCGCATATATTACACTGTACTCTATCTCCCTGCGACATCTCCCTGCTGCATTAGCCACTCTCTGTCGCGATCCAATCTAAATTAAATCTCCAGCGTGGGCGTGCGGAACAAACCATGAGGCCAAACTCAAACACACAAACTAGGAGAGTCACGCTAGCTTGGTCACTTTATCGCCACCTAGCGCAACGTGGCGCTTTCTGAAGGGCTCCGCAGAAGTGATTATGTATGTTTGTAACACATATAAACACGAAGGGTTGCTAAAATCGCGTGGCTTACTGTGAGGTGTGTGCTTGTCTTCATGCTTTCTGTTCGGTGGAATGCAACTATCCCTCTGGCTATAAATATTTGCAATCGCCGTTATCTCTCCCCTCTCTGCATTAAAGGAATGCAAAGTAGGGAACGATTCTAAGAAAGAAAACGGAAATGTTGCACTAGAATTAAGCGTCAATGTTTTTGGGAGTATAATAATATTTGGAGACGAAAGAAGATAGCTCAGAATGAAATAATGCAAAACAGGAGAAACATTAATTGATAAATGCGGTGTAACATTACAGGATTAAAAAAATGTAATTTGAGTCAAATCCTTTTGAAAAGGCACATGCCAAATGTGCGAAACGTTAAGCACCAATATATTTATATGAATTATACGTCTTAATTCCTGGTATCATCGTGGATTGATCCTATTTGGTCCAATAAATTTAAAAAGAACCATCTTTCTACAACAACAACAACAACAACAACAATAATAATAATAATAATAATAATAATAATAATAATAATAATAATAATAATAATAATAATAATGAACTGTTAAGAGATGAGGATGAAGACAACTTTTTATCTGTGGGCAAGATATCAAGAATTTTATTCCTATAATATTATAATATTAATAATAATATTCAGAGTGAAAAACATTAAGCAGATGGAAAAAAATTTTCATTTTTGGAGACTTTCCTGGAAAAATATCAGAACTACTTTTTGTTGTATCAACTCATCTTGATTTCTAGTTAAAACGCGGGAAAGAACATAGTATCGCGGTTGCTCAATTAGAAGTGCAATATTTCGAAATTCGGATTAAAAGTCTCATGTAAATATTTTTGAAAATAATTAGAGGACATAAGTCTTCACCACGTATTATGTCGAATAGAATATTATGCTTTAATATAATGTATAACAACTTTACTTCCAGATATCATGGCATTTAGTATACAATTATCGTGAAAATAAAGAATAAACTGATTGATTTTGCTATTTGCCCTAGGAATTAACTAGAAAAAGAGGGAAAATTAATTTCATTTTGTTGCTTATCTAACTTGTTTCATTCTTCCACTTCTTGCTTATAATGAATTGAAAACATTTCGATCTGAATTAAAACACTTAATCCCCTATCCATAAAATAACAACTTACATATTTTCCAAAAACAAAGGAAGATATTCCTTAAGAAACTGGATAAAAAATTCAATAAATAACGCCATAATTTATACAATTTTAGGTGCCGGAACCCGCCGCAAATTAATTATTAATTTAATACAATGTGATATATTTATAATATAATTTAATAATTATTTCCGAGATACCGGAACGCCGTTTCATCGCGATCCGCAGAAATCAAGTCCTGATTAACACTCACTTTTGTATATCTGCCATTTTAATTAGATTTGGTTGGTTGGTTGGTTGGTTGGTTGGTTGGTTGGTTGGTAGGTTAGTGGTTCCGGGCGCGTCAACTGCTTCGGTCATTAGTCCCGTTAGTGTAGTGCATGATTTTCTTCTCTGGAGATGGCGGTGAACTGCCCCCTCTGAATGGCGAGATCCGGCGCCGACCTACCGTCGGCTAGTGCGGTTTCCCCCTAACCAGGACTCTCCCACCGGCGGGGCACCGCCCAGCCGGGACAAGCTCTAAGCTCCCGTTTGGTCTCCCGGAATATATGGTAGTGTAGTGCATGTTAGTGTAAGTGTGAGTGTAAGGGGAAAGGAAGAGGAAGAAAAGATCGCACGCGGTCCGTGGCCCGTTTGTTAAGGTACTGCTCCGGCATTCGCCTGGTGGTGATCGGAGAAACCACTTTTAATTATACTTTTCCAGCCAGAGAAAAAATAACTTAAAATATTTGCATTTCAAAATTTTGTGATATAAAAGAGAAATCTTTCCTAATAAAACTAGGAGCTGGCAGCATGAAAATAAGGAAGGTGGTACAGATGATGATTGTCCATATACCCCCAAAGGCTTCCACCAGAGCTTTCTCTTTTTTTCTCTCGTTAGAAACTGGAATGGGCGCGTGCCTGCAGCGCGATGGCGTGGCCCGGGGCGGCGCGGGACAAGGCAACCGAGCCCCAGCCGGTCACGCAAGTCGGTGCTCTTTCTTTTACGTCACTCGGAACCCTCACTTCGTAAAGACTTCTTTATCAATATTTTTATGGAGGTAGTAAATCTACGTCGTCGAAATCCATCATCCGATAAAGTTGGGACTCTATGGATTGGGGGAATCGCGTTTTATGACAAACAAGTGATATTTGCTCGCTACCAATATTCGTAAGGTTTTGGCTCCATGTTGAAGAAGTAAAGATGTTTTGAAACTTCTTCTATTTTCTTATGATGATGATGATGATGATGATGATGATGATGATGATGATCCCTCTTAGCAATTAAAGGGAATGAGCTGCACCTGAGTATCCTTGCATTTCAACGTTGAGTTTATCATTGACGCGGCAAATATGTGCTTTTGGTCTCCCAAAATTAAAAATTTTGAAGTTCCCTCTGAAAATATTTCCGAAAGAACCGGCTGTTGAATTGTATCAGACAGCTAATAAGGGGTTATGTTTTTGATGTATCCTTTCCCCTTTTCACCAAACAATGTACCTTTAGACCAAAACACAAATTAACTAACTTAAAATATTTATAGCTTTTTAAGATAAAATTGTCGAAAAAAATAAAAAATACAAAAATTACGGGTTTAAAAAAAACTACAATACCAGGCACATATAAAATTCTTAGAAAATTTCAGGAAGCTCTTGAATTCTTACGTGCACGTTTTCATTGTTTCGTGCACTGAAGTTATCGTTGATTCATCTCTAATGATTTAAAATTTGTCTTCTTGTGAATTTTTTCTCCTGAAATCTTGTGAAGTATAAATCATCATGAAAAAATATATTTTGCAAACCAATGCATAAGTTCTATCTTATGTTATTATTTTTGTCTTGTGTTCTGCACTCTTAATTATGAGCAATGTTAAACTTGCGTTTTTAATTATTTGAGTTATCACGAAAACTGGTAGTTGTGACCAGCTTACTCAAGTTTGCTATCTATGTAAGAATAATTGAAATAAATAAAAATATATACGTATATTCAAATATATATTCAGTTTATTTATTTTACCATGGAAACTCTTTTATAGCCCGTGTGGGTATTAACATTCTTCATGTCGCGCGAGTATTACGCATATTAAAATGTATCTATTAAATTAATCTGTTCATTGTAGGAATTCTGATGTGGTGTTGTTGACGTTCTTATGAGAAGAAAAAGAAAAGAGGTCTTCTTCGTCAATATATTATTTTTATTAAGATAGCCGGCTTTCGACGGCTCTGCCGTCATCGCCAGTCTATGCATTTTTGCGCATTTTGAAAGAAACCAGATATTCTTCTCTGAATCTCTTTACTTGTCAATAACGAACCGATAAACTATAAATATAATTTCATACATTTCGTGTTCAGGAATTGAGGTCAGTAGGTTATTAAAAATTCCGTATTTACTGCAGAAAAAGTTACAAGTAGCAGGCGAAGATAACTTCTGATAATCTGAATATCTTTTCTACGGATTAACTACAACAAAAAACTAAGTTTATGACAGTAATCTGATACGTCATTTGCTTGATGAAACATTTTGTAATGTGTATTATTTTAAAACATCTTGTAAAAACTACATTTCTACCAATGATACCGAGTAACACTAAAATCTTGAAATTTTAATGTTTATCAACTCTATTCGAAGAGAATGTCTTGGAAGTCTTAAATGTTCTCATCCAACCCTAAAAAAATGACATCGTCAGTATTTCTTGTAAGCATTCGTGCCGAAACTTACAGCCCAGATAGCGTGCAGTGATTCGTAGAATTTTACAACGTTAACTTTTGAACGGGTAGAAATCGATATCTATCGAATCGGGTCACGCCGATACGTCCGCGTCGCCCACAAGGCGTCCTTCGTGGCCTCAATCGTTTTACGTCAGTCTCTTCAACCTCGTATTCCATTAGTTTCGTGTCCTCTGAAAGGACAAGCTTTTGACAGCTTCCAAGTGGAAGCAGTGCCATTTTTTATGATTCCTGAGGGAGTCGATACAGAAATCTTCTCTGTGGGAACTTTTCCGTCAATCCTCTAAAGGACACGCGCAGGGTCAGACCATAAAACCCATCATGTTAATTTATCATCGTCATACAAGTCGCAGATACGACCGCTGTTATTATTTAGCCTGTTGTAGTTCCAAGAACAAATGCGGAACTGTTATTTCCTTGGGGACAACCTTCCTGTCACCAGAAATATATCGTGTCTTCGATAAAACAGAATCGACACAATAATTTTTCCTAAGCTATAGATCTAACTAATTTCAAGCAAGTATAAAATAATGTTGAATATTATATATTTTAAGATACACAAGCAGTTTTATTCATTAAAACATAATTCGTAACACTTATCTTGACGTATATAAAAGAAGAATGTCAGTAAATTATATGCATTTCATACAAATATCTTCATTTGCTTCAAGTGGTAAGAAGAGCGATGTAAATGATAATGTACATGATGAAAAACGTACATATAACTGACAGTATTTTCTTAAGTCAGACTCGCTTCATGACAGCGTATCCATTGAAAGAACAAGTTCCTTTTCTTCGAACTAAAATATTCCAATGTCATTACGTATCTCGAAAATAACGTTTCGCTCTACCTAACAACCAGAACAGACATCCGAGGATTCATATTCGAAGAAAGAAGACATCAACGTATAAAATTACAACATAACGTACAATATAAACTTTGAAAATAACTTTATAACTCTCAGCCGCTAGTATAACCACGTAGTTTTCTTACTTTCTCCGACCCCTCGCTTATACAGCACTCTGTTGATAAGATACGTCGATCTCATCTAAATAATATTGACCCTGACGCTTTACGGGGGCTCCAAGCATGTGAAGTAATAAATAACAGTAGCACCCTCTTAAAAATCTGTTCGCGTGTGTCGCCCATTTTAGGAGGGGACGAAAACTGATTTGCTACGTATCAGTATTCTGAGTAGGTAGAATCTTGAAGGTACAAAATTGAGACGCAATATGAGAGTATTTCATAAATGTTTGGAAGTACCACAGCGGAATTGTACATACATTAATTATCACTACGTATAGGGGTAAAAAATACCTTTCGGGTGACTCATAAACAGACACCGTACTAACTTTCGGTGAGACGGTCCCGGGGTCAATTCCCTGCCGGGACAAAATGAAGTTGTAGCTTTTTTAATTTTTTTTTTAAGTCGCATCAACGATAGGATTATTTGCGACTGCAAATATACATGTTATATTATAATCAAAACAGGATTGAAATTACATATTGAAAATACAGTTTAAACAATAATGAAACAGTAATTTACAATTGACAGACAGACTCATAAATCGGTATACACGAAGTTTCTAATACTTCGGCTTTCTAATACTTCTCAATTTCTACTGCTTGAAACAAAAAGAAAAAACTCAGACGGGCCAAATAGGGCAGTTTTCAGTGATGGAATTAGGTCGGACTCGCCACATACCTCTCTCCGAGGAGGATAATAAATAAAAGCAGACCAGACCTGGGGACACCGCTAACTGACAAAAGTTGGAATAATCCGACCCTAAAATGTCAAATACACACATGCATACAGTTCGTAGTACAGTAGTGCTTTGATGAAATGTTCACAAAAAGTATTTTGTCAAGTAGAACAATGCACGAAAGTGGCATATTATATCTACCTACCGACATCACGAGAAGCACATACTATAATCTTGCTCTGAGTCAGCGTAATATTTAAAAGATATACAATATTGTGTAATATTTAAAATTGTTTAACATTTAAAAGATGTATAAAGATGTGTAATTTTTTGAAGCTATAATAAAATTTCGATTGCAAACATTTGTGCCAGAATAATATTTTTTTTCAAATACCGGACTTTTACCAACTACTAAAACCTATTAATTCTCAATTAAAACGAATTCAATCGAATCGGTATGAAGTTCATAACCATATCAACATCACACAGTCTTTAAAATAATTATACACTGAACTTCTTCTTACGTACGTTTTAAATCTCCAGTTATGGGTGTCAAACTCTTGTTCGGATAAACTACGTCAGATTTCCATATCTGAAAACGAAACGTTTAACTATGGCACTCCACATTGTATCGCACCATTAAATATAAAATGATAAATCGTCATTCCGGAATATATTACAGAATTACTGATTGTCCATTTACTTTTGTAAAAGGTAATTAGTTTTTAATTTGCTTCTTAATATGTTCATTTCTGTTGAAAAACAAATATAAATGTTACGTGCAACATGTCTTAAACTCAATAGACTTCACAGAATAAAAGCGAATCAAATCATCAAATGCGTTTTAGAAGTAAATAACAAAGATAATAATTTTTATCTTTCGCCTCTTCATATCTTTTTTTACATTCATTCATATCTTTTCTACAATAATAGCTACAGTAGTTGATTTTAATAATTGGGAAAGTATTTTTATTGTCAAAAAATTGGAAACCAGGCGTCGAAATCTGAGGAAAGTACTGTACTGAAATATACTGTTAGATGTGAGTTTCATCTTCCCTTTTCGTTTCTTATGGTGTATTGTTTATAATTTATATTATTCATACTTCACGCTGCAAATTGAAAATATAACTTTGTGAAGAACATATCTGAAAAGGAAATACTCTGAAATGAAAGGCATTGTTTATTTTAGATTTATTGAGGGGTGACGATTTGGAATAACAGGAGAATGGACGATAAAAATATTTTACCTTCTTTACTTTGTGCAATTGCTTTTATAATCAATATGACAGTTTCTTCTTTTCACTTTTTATTCGTATTTCAATTGTTTAGTTCAATAATTTTTTAGTTTAATAATTAAATAATAGATTAATTTATTCACATGTCGAACAAAATCAAACTCAGTTATTTTAATTATTTCTGGAGTGAAGAATTATGAGTTTAAAACGAATTGAAAGCAGAAAAGTTTGTAAAAATATCTTAGTTCGTTTCCATAATATTTCTCCCCCTATCTTCCCTGAACATGGAAACCCAATATGTCTGGCAAATGACGTATATTAACCCGAGGGCTACGGAAAAATTAGTTTATAGCTTCTTCCTAGTCCTCGTTTCTAATATTCTTTAATATTGCCCATATTTCACTCAAAGTTACGCGAAAACTACTAAAGTTAAAAATTGTACAAGATATTAATTAAAGAACTAATTGTATACAACACATTTCATTTCAAAAATCTCTCTTTTATATAGTAGTAGCTTAAGGAAGACGCCAAAAAACTACTAACTTTTCTAATTTTACAAAAATTCATAGTTAACAATGAAAATCGGACATATAGCATTTTCAGAAGTGTATTTCAAGCTATTCTTACAAGAAATTTAAAAGAAAAAAATATGGAGTAATTTTTGAGAAAATTTTGAATATGTCTCGGGGGTTTCATGTGAAGTACCCCCAAAAGAAACAATTAACAACTCGATATCAGAGTTTCGCTGGGCGCATTTCTAAGGACAGACCCATAATATGACACATTTACATTTATGGAAGTTTTTTTTTCATAAAGGGAAATTTCTGGAGACCAGAGTACATAATTTTGTGGCTCTCACTTCTTTTAAACGCAGGGGCTGAATTGAAACATCTCGTCAAAGATTACTAAGTCTCAATAAACGCTCTTTAGGTGACTGCTCTTATGGAGTGACGTTTACTCCGTTCGGCTTGCTTTTCTTAGGCGAACGGAGCTGAGAGGCGGGGACCCAGTCGTCTGGAATCGATCGGGTGGGGGGTGGGGGGATAGCGAGGACGCGATAGGAGGACGGGGGCGGCGTGATAACGGAGGTGGGTTACGTGCCGTTGCGGCCAGGTCGGGAGAAACGCGCTGACAAGCACGCAGACAGCTCCCGTGATCCAAATACTATTTCGGTAACCACAGAACCGATATTCTATATACGGGGAGATATCCTTTTACGACGCCTGCCCTCCGGATGCCGCGCATAAACAGTATTCATGGCACATGTCGGCGCACGTCACGCCATTGGGGAGGCAGGTCGCCCCGCCGGGCAGCGGATCATAGACGGGTGACGGAGCGCGGACGTTTACGAACAAATGGTACACGGGCTGCTTTAGAAGGCTGTTTAGAGCTTGAAGGATTGGGAGGTAAATTTTTACTGTTACGGAATAGAGAATAGGATCTTCCTCAAAGAACACGTGTTGCAAGGTTACGATATGTAGGACAATCGTTTGAAAGGTGAAAAGTACACACGATCTAGTTCCGAGAGGTGCAGAAATTAGACGGAAAGTCAGGAACTACAAGAAATATTAGAAGAAATGCTTCATACAATGGTGACTGTTATTACTAAACAACGGGATTTTCGTGCAGTAAAAGCACGAAGACGTGCGAAAACCTGCAATAAAACATCAAAGTTTTGCAAAATGGCGTTATGTAGCTTAAAAAAATTGTTAATCCACTTATCAACTTATTTATATTTTGAATATAATATTTAAGGTGAATAAAATATGATTTTTGTTTTTTATTAGAATTAATTTTGCACATATTGCTTAAACAAACCATATTTGACATTTTAAATATTAATCACACACAAAATTAAATTGGCATAAAAATACAAAAACTGAAAAATACAAATATACCTTCAGAAATAAAAAATAATTAAGTTACAGAAGAAATGTTCTTAATTCTGCTTATTGTTACTTACAATTATGTATAGTTCCAAATTATTTTCTGAGAAATTATTATATCTTCTATCAACTAATACATGTGCACGCAGCTTATATGCGGTCAAAAACTGCGTTCATTTTCTTGTATCTCGCAGAGCAGCATCTGTTCCGAGAAATTCGATGAATTAGAAACGTAGTGCGCCTGCCAATAAGCTTCGCGCCCGGACATAAGGTCCAATGTGACTCGCGCATGCAGTCTCGTATTGGTAAGTTCAGCGAAGAGTGACAAAATGGATATATGCAGCGATTGGGAAGATGGACCCCAAACAGCGTCGACTGAGCGGCCGCAACCAACGACCGCGGACCTACTCGTTCGTGGTAACACCCCATATCTCTGCTGCGATAACTCAGAAGTTTTAATTAGACAATAGGTATCATGAAGGAATATAGGTAAATCATTTAGGGTATTTTTAAGTTTATGAGGTAGTTAACTAAGAATATTAAGTTATACAGTGAAGTGAGCTGTCGTGCAGTGTAGAGTAGAGAAATAATGAAGGAAATGTTTTTAGTGTTATAGTGAAGTGAAGGATAGTGCAGTGTGGTCTTTAATGTATAAACACTCGGTGCGGCTTCAGATGATATACGTTTCTTTTCTTTTTCATGTAATTTAATCTTTTAAAAAGCAGCAGTTATTATATTATTATTGTTATTGTTACTGTTATTATTATCATTTTAGCATTATTATATTATTTGCATGACATTATCTTATTTATGTAATTAACTGCCACCGGGTTACACTCAATTGCAGTTTAAATACATTTATCTTTATCTTTATGAAAGGTATAGGCGCTCAGTTCATACGGCAACAAAATTCATTATTGGAACATATTAAACGGCACTCGGGTGTCACTGACGACCCAAATGCACTGCTGGGTTATGATTTTTAGTAAAATTTGTGTTAAAACATGGTCATTTGTAGCAAAATTCTAACACTCTTCTTAAGAAATATGTTGCTATATATAATTTGAATTTATTTATGCATATTAAAGGTTCTGAACAGTTTCAAGGGGGCCAGTATCAGCATCTTGCATCTACGTCTTATACGGACAAAGCTAGAGAACGGAAATGAACTATGTCACACTTGTCACACTATGCGCAAACTTTTGTTACTGAGGCAGCACTGAACAAATCCATTTTTAATAGAAATGTGTGATGCCTTGGGATGGGTAAATATACCGTTAGAAAAAGTAGGAAATACAACGTTTAAAGGATTTCTAGAGAAATATACCAGAACGGATATCCAGGATTCCCACACACGAAAAAAATCTTTCTTTTCTTCAGAAATGAAAATCAGTAAATCTTCCTCTACTGGTCATTAAAATGTGTTGAAGACAATAAAGTGTCTGGAATTGTTTGGACATGTGGGAGAGACTGCAAAGGTAAAATTACATAAAGTGATAATTTTAAATCGTGACTTGAAATTTTTCAAAAACTTAAAAAAAGTGCTGAAATTTCAAAAAATGCAAAATTTGACTTTATATTGGGTTAGATTTCGTCTTTAAAGTATGCTAAAATTACATCTTGTGACGTAAAATGTCATTTCCTGCTTTGAAAACCATTTTCTTCTGGCAAAAGAATGAATTTGACATAGAACAATTTAGAAAAATTGTTAATTGTTCACTTTTATAACTATACATAAGACAAAAAACTAAAAGGCAAAATAACTAGAAATGTAGTGAAATAAAATTTGATTGTGCATGTTTTGACCATTTTTACTCTGCATAGTGCATATTTGGCTATTTGATAGTGCATGTTTGCATGCATATTTTATCAATTGTTAGTGCATGGAAATCCTGTCTTTAAAGGTAGCCATACAGTTTTGTAAACAATGGCAACCTAGGACATCGTCTCCAATATTATTTCAGCCACGAGTGTACCTCTCAGTTTAATAATATACCACAGAGTAGAGATATGGTTGCCCGTTCCTGTATTTTCGTTTGGACAACTTTAAGTAGATTTGTCGAGAGAGAAAAGCTTTTGTAATATTTTTGCGACTATCAAAGAAAGCGAAAAGCTAACTGTCAAAAAAGATTGTATAATTACTTCAAATGTTTTTTAAGCGTTCTCAGTTGTTCCAAGAACATGTTTATAATACTGAATAAACCTTTATTCAAAATTTGTTTCAAACATCAATTTCATAGTCTTTATTTTAATTTTAAATTCTATAAGTACATTAGAAGTTACCTTTTAAACTTTTTTAAACAAATAAACACGTTTTGTTAACCACTTCCTCTCTTAATATGGAAAAGGATAGATAGGGAAGAGGGTGAAACTTAACTTGTGAGAGTTTTCACAAGCGTACGTTAATATTATTAAAGTGACGCTGTGCAATTTATTGAATAGTGGCGACAAATGCACAGTTTCAGTGCTTGAGACAATGAATATCTGATATTTTTATTTTTTTCTACCGCTCTCTCTCTCTCCCATCCATCCATCCATCACTGCCTGGGAGCGTAACAGCCCTCCTGCGTCAGGGGGTGGGGAGGGGTGGAGGGGCGTGGGCGGCTCCTGCGAGGGTCGCGCCCTGATTCCCGCAGACGCGCCGGCGCGGCGTCGCAGGCTGTCGTCCGACGCGTCGCGACGGCGAGACGGCGGCTAGACGCCGCCGTCGCCCGCCGGGGCGCACAGCGCAGCCGCCGTATGAATAAAACACGGCGGGCGCCTCGACGCCCGCCCTCCATAAAAGTCGGTAAAGTTCCTGAACCGAAGCGGAGCGGAGCGCGGATGGGCGGGACGGGGCGGGGCGAGGCGGCGAAGTACGGGGGCAGCTGCGTCATGCGTGTGGGGCGGGGCGCGGGAGGGCGGGGGCAAGATGGGAGGGGAGGGGAGGGTGGACAGAGGCGGGCAGAGAGGGGTGGGAGGGCGAGGATAATGGGATTGATTGATTGATTGATTGATTGTTCGTGATTCCTGGCGCGTCAACTACTAGGGTAATTAGTCGCGTAAGTGTAGTGCATGTTTTTCTTGGGAGAGGGGATGTTCTTCCCGCGCTTGATGGTGCGTACCGTCGCCGAACTACCGTTCACTCGTGGGGTTTTCCCACCCAAGAATCGCCCACCATCGGGACACCACCCCAGCCGGGACAAGCTCTATGTTACCGACCGGTCTCCTGGCACGTGTGGTAGTGTTGTGCATGTTAGTGTAAGGGTGTGTAAGGGGAGAGAATAGGTCAAGGAAGAGGAAGGAAAGATCGCGCGCGGTCCGTGGCCCGATTGTTAGGGAACTGCTCCGGCATTCGCCTGGTGTTGATCGGAGAAACCACGGAAAACCACCGATCAGAGCAGCCGGCCACTAGAATTCTCCTCCAATCAGCGACTGAATTCGACCTAGCTGAAAAGCTAGTGTCGAAAATCCTGCCGCCGAGGAGAGTGGGAACCTAGGACCTCCCAGTCAGAGGCGCTGCAGTGACTTCAGTTGAGGCCCAGAGGCCTCTCCCAGCGTGGTGAGGAGGGGCGGGGTGGGTTAGGAAGAGGTCGGTGGTCGCTTGAGTAGGGGTGGTGGGGGGTGGAAGCGAAGAGTGAGTGATCGAGGTCGCGGGCAGCGAGAGAGATGGAGGGGGAGGGGCGGAAGAAGATGAAGTCGGAAACGTAGTGTGGTGGAGGGATAGACGATGTGCTTCTGCAGCCAGCAGTGGAGGAGAGAAAAGAATGTTTCGACCAAGTACGATACAAAGTCAGCTTGTCGAATAATGGAAAAATCCTGTATACTCAACGAAGTTCTTCTTTGGTGAAATATCTTTCTTTTGATAACCATTTTCTTCCTCTTATTTTCCCCCTTCTTTCCGTCATCATCACCGATTTATATTGGAGTTTTAGCTTGAAAGGGTTTTGCTTTTTTGATATGCTCTCTATCGGGATAGTACTTATCTGTTTTCCTAGATTTATTATTTCCATTTACTTTTTGTTTCTATCATTTTTAACTTTAAATCTTATTACATTTTCTAGATAATTTTAAATTTTTCCACTTAAGCATTATATCTTGTTTTGTTACTTCAACATGTTCTAAAATTCAAAACGCATGTTTTACACTAAAATATATAAACAGGAAATTTATTCTTCAGCCAGTATCGAAGTGAAAAAAATAATGTCAAGTAGTTCCCTACTGTAAACCTGCGAAAAACAGTGCTTTCCGATAATCAACCAAGCAAAACAAAATATTCACTCAAACTTACGGCGACGAGGGAAGAAACGCCACAACACGAAATATAACAAGTACATGAGTACTTGTTGTACAAGATGCCCGATCATGAACTTGGGTACGTAAGGGGTACACATCACTGCTACGAGCCAAGGGTGACGAGTTGGACTCGTAAATAGACGCCCCGAAAGCTGGCCCTGCTCCCGGATATAAATTCGCCATGAGCCTGCAGGGTATTCCTGGTGGCGGGCACACGCAACTGTCAATGTCGAAACTTCTTTCTTGCGTGTGGTTACGTACGAGCATTCTCCAAGTCCGATCTCAAAGCTACAACTCCATGGATGTTTTCGTCAATATTTTAACGGCCAGTATTGACTTTCATACACGCATGTTTGGCGTTGGAGAAAAATCGATAGTACATGTTATGCAATAGTGAATCGATGCGATTCATCCCCTCAAGAAGGACAAATGCCCCTGTTTTGCAAAAATTGTATTTTACCGCACCAAAATATTTCTGCAAAGTTAAGGTTAAAAAAGGAGGCTTAAGGGGATAAAACTGGGATTAAAATAAATAACAAAAGCTTGATATTTATGTCTGATGCCCGAAGTTTTTAATATTAAAAAAATATTCTCAAATAATCCTTTTGAATACACCAGGTGGTTCATTTAATGTGTGTTTAACTGCAATTTACTACCTACAAATTGTTGGCGAAACATAAAATGGTGTAGTTTTCATTGTATATTGTACCTAGATGTATGCCGAATATTAAAAAAAATTGCACTGATTTTTCAGTACTTATTGTTGTTGTGATTTTTTCAAAAACATTCTGCATCAAGGGGATGAATAAGGCGTGCGTATTTAACTTTCCCAAGTTGTCCTAAGTACACGCTCTCCAAATATACTGATGAACTGCATCTAGTACAAGTGTATTGACTCGTCATTGATGCTACAGTCAATACGTTTATTTGTTACTTGGCAATGTTCTTGCAGATTTCTTTTTGTTTTGCATTGAAAACAATAACTGGAAGTATAGATAAAAATCTAGGGATTTTCATCAAAAGCAATAGTGCCAACTATTTAAGGCCCTCCGATGGTCGATTTAATTCATCTCCGTTTACATAAAACGTTCTTTGTCTGTTCGTGTGCCACCTTCCACATTTCTTTCCGAGCCAGGCTTCGCGTGGACAATGGTTCGCAACGGCGAGTCAGCACCTAAGGCGTTCACGTCACAGAGAATCAGCGTCAGAATTTGCATCAGGGGACTGCGCCGGGAGGCGTCCACGGGAAACGCTGTGTTTGCAGGAAATGAAGGAGAAAGTGGAAGCAAAGCAATCTCTCATGCGGCGCATTTGCAGCGCTGAAAAGAAGGAAGACAATGGAAGGTGAAATGCAAGAAAACAATAGCGCTGACCGGAAAATTCCTCGTATTGACTTGAGTGTATTTTTAGTTGTCTGCACTTCTCGTCAATTTTTTCCTGTTTTTGGTGTCAGTTGGATTTTTTCACTTTCATATGATATTTAGAAATTAAAATGTTTATTTTATAAAAAAATTCATAAATCAAAACAATAATGTTTCAACAGTTGGAAAAGTGACCAATGGTAAGATAATCCAGAGAGGAAAGAACGTTGCACGGAAATTATGGTGAAGTGATAGAAGTCCTAAAGGGGAAATGTGTAAATTAGAGAATCGGGTTTTTGAA
>BLKR01011509.1:0-31534 GCA_011170035.1 Teleogryllus occipitalis
AAATAAACATTCAAAACGTAACATGTCCACTTTACTCCTTTTCGAGAAAACGCAAAAATTTACAACATAAAATTATGCAAATATTTTATTTGTACTCAATTCTTAATTATGTAATAAGGATAGCTAAATATATTTTAATATAAAACTAAAAAATATTTTATAATTGGTTCAATTTTATAGCTATTTTCGTGTCAGCCATCTCGTTTTGAATGAACCGAAGGACATGTCATAGTGTTTGATTGAATGACAACTGGACATGTCTTGATTTCAATGGAAAATAAATCATTTTTATTGAAATTTATAAAATTATAATGGGAAAATTAACATTATTTTTCTTGTATCTTTTTCGTGCATCTTTTTGACCAAACCACTATTGCAAATTTTATTAGAAATAAGTACATAATTTATTTATTATTAACGTAAAAATCTATTGACATGTTTGGTGAAAAATAGCGCTCTCATTTTTTCTCTTTTTATGCAAAAACAATTATTTTTGACACATTTTTAAAAAATGTCATGGTTCCTTACCTTAAGGTTTGAACGCTTCACATTTCGTAACTTTTTTTTTCGAGTGTTCGAAAACTCGGTGTTGCCACTAACAGACACCTCCATTTCCACTCAGACTCAGAATGATTCGATGTAGGATAATATTTTCCTCTAACTGAACAGTCAATAGCGAAATTGAAGCAAAATGTTTCACATACAGACAAAACACTTTCTGGTCTATTTCAAAGTCAGCAGCTGACTAACAGATTCTCTAAAATATGTAGTTGTCGGGGAAATTTCAGGAAATTGAACCGTTACAACTTTAAATATTGCAAGTGAGAATGTGACAAAATAGTATCGCAGGGAAAGGTGCGCATTTTTCTCTCAAGCGGACGGGGAAAATTCGCCCAAGGAACCCCAAAACTCATCGGGACGCAAGGCAGGAAGTCTGAGCCGCTGCTTTCTGAAACTTAAGGTTTGGAAATGCCTTTCTTTTTGTTCAACGATTTTATTAGTAGAAATCAAGTGTATTTACCTTTCCTTCTAAATAATCTGTAAATGACTCCTTACTTCCTACTAACATGGTAAATACCAATAAAATTATTAAGAGAGTGATTGTGAACATGTCACGTTATGAATGAAAATGCTATGAAATTAATGTACAAATTTCAAAAGTATACATGTCCTGGTTTGTATGAAAACAGTAGTTTTAAACTCAATTTATTAGGAGATATGTCGCGTTTTGCGAGAAAATGAGTCTAGGGATATAAAGCTCATGAAAATTAACACAAATTGTAGTTTAACTCAATTTTGGTCAACGACGGACGTGACAAGTTTTGAATGTTTGCTTCTCTTATGATCTTTGTAGATCTCTCAGAAGCATATGACAATGCTACATTGGAAAAATTATGGGAAGTTCTCAGACATAAAAACATAAATATACAATTAATAACCGCAATTCAAAACCTGTACAATGATATGACAAGCTGTACCAAAATGCCTAAAGGTCTGAGACAAGAATTCTGTATAGCTCTTACTCTCTTCAATAAATTATGAAATGCTGCTCTTGAAAATTGGTGACGTAAATGTCGGAATATGGGGATAGAAGTTGACAATGATAATTTTTTTACTCTTCACTTCGCTGATGTCTAGGTTATTCTTGGTGAGGATGAACAAGATATAGATTATATGCTGAGGAAACTAATTGAATATACATCTTGGGGTTTAACTTTGAATCCATCAAAAACAGAGTATGGTGTGGCAGGGTCACAATGAACAAACTTAATAACTGTGAGCAGGTGTACTAAAAATAGAACAGCTTATAAGTACCTGTGTGTGTCTATCAAAGGAAGGTGGATGTGCAGAAGAAGTAAAACATAGGATCTGTCAAGGGAGAGTAGTGACAAGACAGTTGAGTAATGTTTCGTGTAACGGAAAGATAACAAGCAAAACAAAGATAAGAATATACAAATTGCTGGTTAAAAGCATATGAACATACGGTTCAGAAGTTTGGCTCCTAAGTCAGAGTGAAGAGCAAAAATTAAAATCTATGGAAATGAACTACTGGAGACGGTAAGGCCGGTAACGCCTTACGTTGCTGGAGAAAGTACCCTACGTTGGCATAAAAATTCAAATGGGTATTGATATTGACATAATGGATGTAATTGATGCAAAAAGATTAAGATGATATGGTCATATTCGAAGAATAACGGAAAGTCGATGGCCAAAGAACATTTTTAAATGGTTACCTCAAAGAAACAGGATGCGAGATAGACCAAGAAAAACATGGGAAAATGAGATAGAAAAGACCGAAGGGGAGATCGACGGATAGGAAAGACATAGGGAAGATCGAAGGACGTGGCGACAGGGATGCGACAAGCGGTGTCAACTGTAAAGAACCTCGATAATACTACTATCACTACTATTATAAAATCCCGATTTTTACACAACTGCGCATCTTTTAAAGATCTGCTCTGAAAAGAAGAAAAGTTTGACTCGACCACTTATTCACTGCGCATGCGGATATAACTAAGTTGGAGGGAGAGGTGAGTATAGAGCAAAGGTTTGGTCCCCCAAAAAAGTTGACGGATGGATGACCGGCAAGTTAAGAGTTTTTGTTTACCAGCCTTTTCTTTGAAATAACAAAAAAGTCTTTACGTGTTACAGAAAAATGGATTTTAGATTTATTAAATATTATCTCAAATAAATTCCCATCAGAACCAAAAGCGCCGGTAATTTATTTTCTTTCACAGCCCTGGTTATTGTTAGACTTTTGACTGTTTTGCTTAATTTTCTCTCCTATGTTATTTTATTTTTCTTCTTCGTATTCACTTTGAAGAAACCTTACATAGGTATTATTTTCTTTAATTATCGCTTCAATTCTCAGTTTTCCTTGTTCCATTTCTGAGTTCTCTTCTCCTTGCACCTAAACATTAATTTTAGCTTTTGTAATACAATATTGGTTTTGGATTTATTTGTCTTTCTGAAAGTGAAACCTTATAAATCTTAGGATCAGTTCCATTCAAACGTGTACGTGTTATGGCTACTTTCTATAGAAATAGACTAGTATACAAAGGGTTATGTAATGTTGCGGAAAATCGATTTCCAGATTTCAACGGAAATACACCTTTGAGCTCCCCTGACACCGAAAAATTGCTGTAGTTTTTTTAAACGTCCGTCCGTCTATCCGTCTGTCCGTCCATCTATCCGTCCGTCCGCCCGTCCGTCCGCCCGTCCGTCCGCCCGTCCGTCCGCCCGTCCGTCCGCCCGTCCGTCCGCCCGTCCGTCCGCCCGTCAGTCCGCCCGTCAGTCCGCCCGTCAGTCCGCCCGTCCGTCCGCCCGTCCGTCCGCCCGTCCGTCCGTCCGCCCGTCCATCCGCCCGTCCATCCGCCCGTCCGTCCGCCCGTCCGTCTGTCCGTCCATTCGTCTATTCGTCCGTCCGTCTGTCCGTCCATCTGAAAACACCGCTATCGCCTAAATCATGCATAGGATTTTTTTAAATCTAGATATTTTACGATCGATCTGGCTCAAGTCGAAGCTTTGCGATGTTGAAAAACATTCTTTAAAATTTGAGGATACTTTACATGAAGCCCCAGGGTCATCTTCAAAATTTTCTCAAAATGGTTCCAATGTTCTCTTATTTTTTTCAAAAATTACAAAAATTTTTTTACGTATTTCTCACGACATTAATATTTACATCACCGGCGATTTGCTTGCATTACGGTATTTATGAGTACACGAACTTTAAATGAGTCATATAAAGTTTCTCAAAAACTCAAAGTTTTTCTGTTAAAATGAGCTCGAAATCCCGCATTTTCAGAAACGCTCAAACGCCATTTTCTAAAAAATAGCAGCAATATTTTTCTTCAAACATTTCCAATACTGTTTAATATGACATATAAGTTATTTTGGGATATGTTTTCAAATTTTTCAAACATTACACAAGTGTAAATTGTTGTTTTTACATAAAGTCAAAGTGCTTCAAATGACTTTAAATGAAGTTTTTCGAAAGCTCAAAAAATTTCTGTGAAAAACAGCTTCAAATTTCGCATTTACTGTAATGTTTAAACGCCATTTCCTTAAAAGTGGCTCAAAATTTTTCAATTAAAATTCCTATTTAGGACGAGGTTTTACTCTTCTTTAACATTATTAAAGTAATATTTCGCTTCTACTATTATGAAATCGAAAAATTGAGAAAATATTGAAAAAAATGTACTTTGGATGGCAATGGAAGGCAGCTGGCAAAAAATGTGGCAGGACCGTAATGCCAGTTCACACCAAAGAAAATAGAAAACTTACTACGAGAAAGTCTGTGCAATTCTATTGCAGCACCAGTTGTTATGTATCTTTATGGTAGTCTTAATGTGCATAATAGAACAAAAAGACCAATACTAACATCAAAGCCTTTAAAAAGTCTTGTATCTGTGACCCACAACACCACCTTTTGATTTAATAAAAAGTAATCAATAGCTTTAAGCTTCTAGTTGCCCACACGTATTTATGGGTGTGTTTCGAAAGAAAATATTTTTCCCTGAAATTAAAAAGTGTAAAATAGCAAGAGTAAAATTGGAAAAATTATTTTGACTTAAAAAATATTGATTAAGAACAATAGAATACCACAAAATCTCCGCTGACACCAAGGAATTAAAAAAAAACGTACAAGCTATAATACAAACCTATAACATTCCTGTAGAAATATTCACATATTAAAACCAACTAATCCTAAGCCATAATCTTAAAAAGAATACCATTATTACCAATCCAGAATTTGAGATTAATGGCAAACAAAGTTGAGATTACACATGTACGCTGAAATGAATATCTATATGTTTACATATTTTTAATACATAAAATCTACAAAGGACTGAGTTAAAATGTTTATCTGTAATTATGTAGAAGAAACGTATTTTTCCCTCTGAATAAAACAATGTGAAATAATTTAAACACACATTTAATTTCTTATTACGGGTAGATGAATAAAATAAGTGACATTCGTACTGAAAACACAAGTAATTCACGTTTCATCAGCTCGATATAGGTCTGCCTATTACCGAAACAGTGTTAATATTGATTTCTGATTTGTTATTGAATATAATTCTATTAAAAGTTCAATTATCTCATTCAAATTTTAATCCCGCATTTTTAAGAGGCGTTTAAAAGGATTTTAATAATAAGAGGATTTTAATAATGATGAATATAATAACGTTTGTTCTGCTGAGAAGATCCGGTTGAGTTTCGCTGGTCCTAATTCGTATTTGGGACAGGACGGTGTATGTAAGTACAGAAATGAGCGTGGGTTTAAGCTGTCGATGTCCAATCTGTAGGGGCGGTCGTCATTTTGACAGAGGTTCATTCTTCATCAGCGCATAACACGACCGGGCACAACACGTTAGAATTTACTTGCAAAGAAGTGACGTAGATGAATGATCTGTCCCATTTTGTAATTATAATGTAACATTTTAATGTCTGGTACGGCGAATAACATATTTTTGTCGCATTTTAAAATAATATTTTGTCATTACCAGTGAAGACAAAATAGTATTTGTGATGATCTGCATACTTTGATAGGGAAGTCTGTTACCAAACATCTTTTAATAAAATCAGTTACATCTTATCATTGGATCACACGTCCGTGAAGCAAATAAGAGAATATGGCGAGAAATATGTCGCTCACTTACAAGAAAACTGCTATGACATCATATGCCACCTGGAGAGAACCGCTTAAGCGTTATCATGTTTCATGAAATTCTATGAGGTGGACAATTGTATATCCCATCAGGTTTCGTTAGATAGTATAGACCAGATTGGATCTCTTACCTTTAGTCGAGAATAGTATGAGACAAATTTGGAGAAGTCAACTAGGTAGTTCTTATAAACAGACTGATGTTGCCTTACAAGGTATTTAGATTAAATACGATAGAGGTCTAAGCTCACGTCAAATGTAGACATGTTTTGCTCGTGCAAAAAGTCTGTCGCTGTAGTGACTTCGATCTTAGATAAGTTGTGGTTGGTGGAGGATTAAGGATATTTTTCATTTTTAATTTGTGTTCTTCTTGATGTTGTACACCGATTTTCTGTACAATGTATTAATCATTCTTATATTGTCGAAGTATTTAGACGAGCAAATCCTCCTATATTTTTTTATTCAGAGGAATGCAACTTCGTGTTTTATTATTCTGAATCAAATAAATGTTAAAACCCAACACTACCCTATTCTTTTTTTCTTTTGGAACTCTTTTAATCAATAAAGACTTGTACAGTTTAGCATCCGAAACAATCTTAGAAATGTCGTATACTCCTTATATGATGAGAAAATGTGTGATAAATATAATTTTTCGTGTTTTTTTCAAGGTCTTCTTTCCAATACTTTTTTCTTTTATTACTATTTTTAAAGAAATTAAATCAAGAGGTGCAAAAAAATGCAACCGATTTTAATTTCATCCATTTATAAATTCAGAACTTGTATGTATTTTATTTTACAACGACAAAGAATTGAATTCTTAACATTAATATTTTGTAAATCTGTCGGCATGGCTGAAATAAATAGCGAGTGCTAACTAAAAGCCTTAGTTCAAAGGGTTGCAGGTTCAAATTGTTGTTTGCCTCGTATCCTTTGGGTTTGTTGTGTCGCGGACGAAATTATTTTCCGTTTTCCTCCGATTCGAGGAAATCCCATTCGAGGAAACTCGCAAATGAGTTAGTGACTAGTGTAAGGTATTATTTTCCTCCAGGGTAGGGGAAAATACTTTAAATTTAGTTTTTAAATACTTCGCCAAAATACTTCGTAAATAACTTTTTAAATAATACTCAAAATACATTAAGTTTTGAATAGCTAAATACATACGTATTTAAAATACTTCAAATAATCAAAACACAGTAAATACAATAATTATTTTATTTCTACTTTTTATTGCAACAATTTATTGTAATTGTCAATAACAAGAAATTACTAATTGACAGTCAGAAATTTCTGAACAATAACTTGGAAGTCTATCTCAAATATGCGGAATTTTCTTTTTAAGCGAGCAGTATTTTAAGCAAATCATCAGACAGTATATCCCTATTTGGGGAATGATTAAAACCCGCAAAGGAAAACGATCGTTTAACTGACGCAGATGAACGAAAACTAGTGAAGGAATAAATGCATTTTTTGTTGTCAGATAACTGTCCAGCATTTTTAATGATTTAGATTTATAATTTAAAAATGAAGAGAATTCAAATTCAACAGCTGAAAGGGGCTTTTATTTTTGTTTCAATGAGGTTCATTCACTAGCAGAATCAAACAAAAAAAACTATCCTCGTTATCTTAAACTATATTTGGAGTATTTTAAGAATTTCCTTTTTTAAATGCGCATATTTTATATATTTAAATGCATATCAAAAATACACTTCCAAAAAAACTCAAAAATACAGTTATGCAAATACAAAATTATTTAAAATACGTGTTTCAAATACAAGAATTTAAATACTACCCAACCATGCTTGCATTCCACTGGAGTGCATAAGATAACTGGCTTCGGCTGGACACGTACGATAAAAAATCCTGTTATTCAAATCATTGCAACAGCAACTAACGCGAAGTTACCTATTTAAATCAATTTAACAATTACATTTTCTGACGAAAACTAAACGCTTCCTACGTCGACAATTTGCTGACCGCAAACATTGACGTGTGGGTGTCGCGAAGCAGGCTTTCCCTAAACGAGACACGTCTCCTTCTTGACACAATAAGCGTCTTTCCGGCTAGGATTAAAATTTCTCTTTGTCACGTCGTCGGGGTTCCTCGTGGGCGCAGTGCAACTGTTTGCGCGGCGCTCGCCCGTGGGCGGTGACGGGTGGTGGTGGGCGGACGTGGGCGGCGGGCACCTCTGCCTCCGAGCGAGGAGCATCCATCTCGCGCAGACAGTCGACTATCGCGCACCGGAGATCTATTGGCTGAGGCGCCGCCTCCTGCACGCCCCACACCACCAACACCCCCACTGCGTCCGCGCCTCCACTGTCGCCCCGCCACTATGTATTCCCCTCCCTTTCCCTCGCCGGTGAGACTGCCTTAGCCCCAGTACCAACAACTCCTTTATGTCCCGCGCTAAAGGAGCCCGCCGTCTCTCTACACCGTGTCCTCCCCGCCTCCTCTGCTGTCCCGACCCGGAGAGAGGGCTCAGTGCATCAACTGATGTCACTACAGTGCCTCGGGAGGTTCTAGGTTCGAGTCCCGACGGTGGCAGGATTTTCGACACTAGCTTGGCAGCTAGGTCGAATTCAGTCGCTGTCTGGAGGAGATTTCTAGCGGACAGTTGCTCTGATCGGTAGTTTTCCGTGGTTTCTCCGATCAACACCAGGCGAATGTCGGAGAAGTACCCTAACAAACGGGCCACGGACCGAGCGCGATCTTTCCTTCCTCTTCCTGGTCCTATTCTCACTCCTTACACTAACATGCACTACACTACAACGTATGGCGGGACTTGTCGGGGACTTGTTCCGGCTGGGGCGGTGCCCCGCTGGTGGGAGATTCTTGGTTGGGGTACCCCGCTAACCGACGGTAGGTCGGCGCCGGATCTCGTCATCCAGCGGGCGAAGATTACCGCCACCTTCCGAGAAAAAACATGTATTCCATTTGGATGGCGTATGACCATAGTAGTTGACGCGCTCGGAATCACTATCTATAAATCTGCTGTCATCAACTTTTCTTCGTCCCGCGCCGCCGAAGACCGCCGCCTCCTCACACCCTGCCTTACTGCGCCCTCCCCGCTTCCTCTGCCGTCCCAACATCATGTCTGCCTCTCCCGTTCCCTCGCCTTAGTCCCAATCCCACCAACTTCACGCCCCCGTCTCCCCTCACCTCCCGCCCAACTACAGCTTCCCCGCCACCATTGTCGTCCAGCCACAGCCACTATCCCGACACTACATCTACCTCTCCCGTTCCTCGCCCCTTCGTCCACCTTAATACTCCCCGTTCCGTACCAACTCTCCTCCCCCAACTCCACTCAACTGCGTCTTTTCCCCGCCACCACTGCCGACCTGCCGCAGACCGTGTCCCTCCACCGTGTCTGCCCCTCCCATTCTTTGCCGCTAAGACCACCTCAATCCCACCGTCTCTACGCCCCTGCTCTTCTGTCTCCCCTGACATGCTTTCCCGCCACCCCATCCCTCCTGCCTCTTGATTGCCCCCGAGTGCCACTTGCCTCCACCCCACCATTGATCCCACGCGCATCATTATGCGGCGGCGATGGTGTAACGGTTAGCGTATCCGACTGTTATACCCAAGTTTGCGGATGGAAGCCGTGGATTTTTAAGGGCGAAAAAATCCTTCGCACTCCTTCCTTCGGAGGGGAAGTAAAGCCGGCTGTCCCATGTTAGTAGATTTACTGCATGTAAAAGATCAAGCCTAAATGATGCCTCTGAGTCAAATTCAAATCACCTGTTTCGTCGCCCAAGTAATACCTTCTTTCTCTCATGGTTGGTGAAGGGAGCGTAGCGAAATTTGCGTGGTTAGGCGGAAGAGCAGGCCTCATGGCCTGAGTCTCGCCACGTAGAATAAGGCACATTCAATGCAATTCATCCTTCGTCCTCCGCCCACACCCTAGTCTCTCTTCAGGCGCACTCTCTCGCCACCTGCGGCCGTTCCCTCTCCACCTGTCATTGCCTTTATAATTGTGTGTGTTATTCATTGCTGCCTCCACACCTCTTTCCTACTTCAGCTCTACCGCCTCTGGCCTCCTCTTTTCACTATTTACTCTACGTTTCCTCCAATACATTTTTCTCACTGATTTTCTATGTAATTTTTTTCCACTTACCTTTCTTTAATACATCATCTTTTCAAACCCCCTAAATTATTACTCTTCCTTACTGCTCTATTACCATTACTGAATGATTAAAAGTACTGCGGGGAGGGAACGGCGGGGAGAGCGATGCGGGCCGAGCCAGGGGAGAGGAGGGGTTGGGATTGGGCGGGGAGTGTGGAGAGGTGCTGGACGCAGCTGCGGAGACGGGCTTGGTTGTAAAGCGAAGGGAATGGTGAATAAGATGACGATACCAATAACCTTCCCAATACCATCTTTTAGCACCGACCTTATTTGTTGTGTTGACTTCCTTTCTTCGCCTCTTCTGTCGTTATGCGTTGCCTTCTCATGTCGTTTTAAACTTTTACCGCTGCTTTATTGTCAACATCAGAAGTTCATAGACGTGTAGAACTGTTAAGTCAATTCCTTTATGACTCAGATTCCTATTAAACTGTACGCACCTGGTGGTCGAACCTTCGAAACCAAAGTTACTTTTGCCCAATCTTAGAGTTGAAGTTGCTAACCTCTTCTCTTTTAAAAACTACCGTGTCCTCATCCTTGCCCCTTACTTTGCAGTAGTTCCTTTTCCGGAAGCCCGTGCTGCCGTCCTCTTATTCACCGTCCCTTTCGCTTTACGGCCAAGTCCGTGTCCGCAGCTGCGTCCAGCACCTCTCCACCCTCCCCGCCCCATCCCAACCCCTCCTCCCCCTGGCTCCGCCCGCATCGCGCTCCCCGCCGGGGCCTCCCCGCAGTACTTTTGGACGCGGGTGTCTCCGGAGGTCACGTGTTGTGGGTGTGCCCGGGCCCGGAACACACGAGCTGGCTGAAAGATGAAGATATCATCAAGACGAATATCATAATAACACAGCAAGCTGCTTATGCTTTCCTTCCCAGCAAACGCCGCCTCCCCCACGCTCCATCATCGCATAAATAAATGTCAATTAGAATGGACAAAAAACACAGGGGTACCAACCACGCGCGTACGTGGCGCTCCGAGATTAAATATTGCGCCTTAAGAGCTTGACACAATCGGTAATGAAATCTGTACAGGCGGACGGTTGCTTGTTCTGTGGTTGAGGGGGCCGCCCGCGCCAGACAATTGTGGAAAGACGCGAGCGACCGCGGTCCGCGCGAGGCACCGCCGCTTTGCCGCCGGCGGGAGGACGGAGGACAAGAGACGGGAGGACGGGTGGAATGAGCTGCTACCAGCGACGCGGTGACTCGCGCGCGCGGGTAGACGGCGAACCCACGGGACGCTGGGACCTAAAGGCGAAAGTAAGGCCAAAACCCGAGGATCCCTCCGAGAGAGGAGAGGCAACACAACAGACTGGTTTGATGAAGCGGAGACAACGTAGAGAATGGGATTTTTGTAATTTTTTGGAAGACAAAAGGAAAAGAAGTGTGTATCGATATTTGAACAACCGAGTTCTCTTGCATGATTTCCAATACCCTTTTTATTGCCAATCTATGATTTAAGTAGCAGGAGGCCACTAGCAATTCAATTTCCTCCAAGTATATTTTTTTACAAATATATGCTATTTTACTATTTCTGATTAATTGATATCAAATGAACAATTCACTTGATACGCTAGTGAATATTTAAGGCAAACAAATAAATTTCTCAGTAGCAGCAGCAAGGATTAGGCCAGTCCAGTCTGTTCCGGGAAAGTCATGTAGCGCAGATTACTTCTTTCTCACTTTTTCTATCTCTTCTTTCTGTTTGCTTTTAGTGATATGCTTCTTTGGACAATATCTACTATTTCATCTTATACATAAGATTCAAGTAGTTTTTATAGACTTTTAGTTGATCTTGTAAGCTGTGTAATCCCAGTTCGTACACGACAATATTCGATCCTAATTTAATTAATGTACTATCTCTAACATACCTTAGGAATCGTAGTTTTAATATGTGATTATTCTTTCGATTTTCTGAATGCCGAGTGATACGTTGGGGCCTAATGGGGAAAACTCAAAGGGAAGGATATTTGATAATACATAAGATAATTTGTGGAATGTTACATATTCGTATTAACCATAAAAGCGATAAACACTATTCAAGCAATTTTGTGTTTTCTTGACGCAATGATTGAACTCAAAATTCCATTGTTTGCGACATTTCCCACAAAGTTCTTTCAGAGCGAAATTGCCATATTATTGCGATAAAAGAGAAATTATAGCGCAATCCACAAACTTTGAAAAACATGGATGCCTCCATGTATATATGCGTTGAAGAGAAGATAATCTTGGGAGTTTTTGATTCAGTACAAATATTTTACGAAGAAAAGATGTCTCCAACATTCTCTTCTGTCGGAAAACGAACGCCAAATTAATATCACTATTTTCGCGATAATTCCATCAAAGTAAATCGTTTATTGACGTTTATTTACATTTTATACGTCTAACCTCGTATAAATGAAGGGAAAAATGATTAATAATCAAATACCATCTGTTTCTAATCAGCCATTTGAAGAAAGAAAGTAAATCTAACGCCATATCCCTTATTTTTTCCTGAAAAAATAAAAAAAATGAACACTGAAAATTGTGAAATATTTTAAATGTAAGTAACTTAAAAATTAGTCACAGAAAGATGACCCATGATTACGTGATTAACTTCATGGGCTTGAATAGTTTGAAAGATGTCGAAGAGAAGCAAATTTTCAATTGATATTTTGATTTCTAATGCGGTGTTTTGAAGTACTGTATTTATATAAAAGTTGAGATGCCCACAAAGAAACTTTTCTTTCGATTTTGAGATTTCTTTGGGCACATTTTCGCCACTTGGTGACACTGTGCCCCGCGCTGCGCCACGCCGCGCTGCGCCTTTGTTCAGTCGTCCGCCGGCGACCGCGGGTCGTGAGGCGACAGACAGACAACGAGATGTCCTGAGAGACACAGACAGGTAATTGCGGCCGCGGAGGGGGTGGGGAGCCGAGCCGAGGAGCCCCCGTGGATGTGATGGGGATTGAGATGAATTTATTAAAGTTGTCCAACTTCGCCATGTTTCTTATGGTATAACTTTATAAGAGTGTTAGAGAGGGAGGACGAATTATTCAAGATATTATCGTGTCTATTTTTTTTCAGAGACACTTATTTTCCTTTGTAAATATTATGACTTCCACCTTTCACCTTCTTCCTTTGTGATCAATTTTTATCTCAATGTGAGTCGAATGGTATAGTAACGAAAACTATTCGAATTGTAATCGTAAGCTACGAGAGATAAACTGTTCCATAAAATAGATTTTTTTTTCAAATGTTCCGAAGTTGATCTGAAAGATCGTAGGTTAGTGAACTTTCTTGCCAGCACTGTTACCACGGGTATAACTTGCAAAAAGTGAAATGCATAATTTGCCCTCCGGGTAGCAATATATTTCCGGGTAATATGATGCCGATAACATTTACTCGATTCTCATTTATCTACAATCATTCTTCAATGTACTAGACTGGAAAGGAGTTTATCGTGGACAGCTTTCGGAAGTCAATTTGTGAGGCGTAATAACTTTAACTGATTGACGATTCCAAAAACTAGATTACTGTACTGTTAACGATGATACACGAATCTCAAATAGTATAAAGTAATGATTTGTACAAGGAAAATCTCTGTGGAAAATCTTTTTTCAATCCCTTTGCGTTCTTTCTTCAAGTTACCTCTCGTGAGACGAGTTCTTTCCACTATTCTTAGAACGAAAGGCTTTGAGATCCCGCTTGTTTGTATCAGTTATTACTAGGAACGAATAACGAGGAAGCCAAATGACAGAACTTACCAATTGAAAATATAATTGACATATCTCTCCCATAAAAACAACATCTAGTATAGATCTGAAGGATATAAAGAGTTATTGAGTATTTTCGTCTCATTCTCCTTCAACATGGTGACTGCTGGCTAGTAAGATTTTAAATCGAAGAATAGAAGTAAATGAACGTCTTGAAATAATTCATTTCGGCTCACGTATTTCGTGATGTTTATTTTTATTACCTCCGAATGTAATCTCGCTTTCAAAATCAACAACATACGTCATACAAACCTCATCAACTTCCGTTGGAAAATTACATGTCTAGGCGACTATTTATTCTTCTAAAAACGCAATCTCTGAGGCGTAAATGTGCGCGTAAAACACTGGTTGCATATTCATCAAATTACATTTCCTTCGAAGTCCACGACTCTGATGGCTTCTGCCGCGTCGTAAATTTTCTGGATCCTGATGCGAGTTGACAGATTGACAGGCGCACCCCTTCCACACGCAAATAATATTTCTCGGAGGAGATAAAAAAAAAAGGCAGCGGAGCGAACGTAGCAAGCGGCCAAGCCTTGCGTGGGCATCGCAGCACGTTCCCGCGGCCGGGGCTAGGCACGCGTGCTGGGGCGTTAATTGTGAATGGATGGAGGGGGCGGGGCTGGATTTGGCCGCGGAGGGGGCGAGGGGAAAGAGGAAGGCGTGACGAGTCTTCCAACCACAGTTCGACGCTGTTGAGGCAGAGCTGAGCAAAGAGAGTTGGGTGACGGAGAGTGGCGGGAAAGAGACAGAGAAGGACGGAGATGAACGATGTGTGACGAGGGACGAGGGGGGGGTGGATAGGGGTGAACCAGGGTGTGACCAGTCTTTGTGATACAGAGGGAATGGAGGTAGTTGGAGGCTGCGGTGAGAAATATGGGGAGACGGGATGTTAGAGGGAGACACAGAGAAGGGTAGATACAAACGGAGAGATGGGAGACGGGACGGAGAGATACGAAGAGGGACGCGGTGGAAGGGAAAGAAATGGAGAGAGGCGGGTAGGATCAAGGAAGCATGGAATGGGTCGAGGAGAGACGAGAAGGATCTGAGAGGAATAAGGAGGAACAAAGAGGAACGGATAAGAACGGAGGGAAACTGGAAGGGACCTAAGAGGGATAGCAATGTCCCGGCGGGGGACGGCCAGGAGAGGCGAGGCGATACGAACAAAATCGAAGAATGGTGCAATTAAACGGATGAGATGAACAGAGACGGAGAGGGATGAAGAGGGACGAGGAGGAATGGAAAGAGTCGCGGAGAGACGAGAAGAGTCCGAGAGGAAGGGAGAGGAACGAAGAGGAACAGATAAGAACGGTGAGGGATAAAGAGGGACGAGGCGGCATGGAAAGGGTCAACGTGCGACAAGGAGGATCTTAGAGCTACCGGGGGAAACGAAGACGAACAGATACGAACGGAGAGAAACTGAGAGGAACCGGGAGGAACCCAGAGGGACAGGGATAGTCCCACGACGGACGCGGAGGAGCGGTCCGGAGGGAGCGTCGAAGTTCGGAGGGAGCGTGAGAGGACAGCGCATTTGGCGGGGGGAGAGCGGGCAGTGGCGGGGAGGGCCAGATCGGGGCGTGACGGACCTTCGCACCGCGCAGCTCAAGCGGGGCGGGGCGGGGCGGGGCGAGGTGAGACGAGGCGGGCATGGCGGAGGAGGCCAATCTTTATATAGAATGTAACAGAGTAGACGTTCGTTTACATTGGAAGGCGTAATACTTAGTGATCAGGATAATGGGGAGCGGACAGGCGCGAGGGAGGGGGCGGCGCGAAGGCGCGGGCGGCGGGGGCGGGGCGGGGCGGGGGCGGCGGGCGGGAGGTTACGGGGGGTTAACAAGCCTCTGATTCATGGGCGCGCGCTGCCTTGCTGGAAGGTGTGCGGCGGTGGTGTGCGGGGAGCCATCAGGAGGCAACAAACAAACCAACGCGACGACCGCCCCGAGCGCGCAGGCGGAGGCGGAGGCGGACGCGACGGCGCACAGTGCGCCCAACGGACAAACAGCTGAAACAAGTCACTAATCACTTTTTTTTTCGTTTTTCCCATTTCGATTGATTCATTCATAGTGATTCCGAGCGCGTCAACGCTTAAGGTCAATAGTTCCATAACTGGAATGCAGGTTTTATCACGGAGGTTGGCGGTGATCTTACCCGCTGGATGGTGAGATCCGTCGCTGACCTACCCGTTGGCTTGCAGGATTATCCCCAACCAGGTATCTCCTACCAGTGGGCCGCCGTTCCACCCGGGAAAAGCTCTAAGCTCCCGACGGTCTGTCAACATGTACGGTAGTGTAGTGCATGTAACTGTAAGTGTATGTAAGTAAGGGGTGAGGGTAGGACAAGAAAGATGGAAAGATCGCGCGCGGTCAGTGGTCTCTGGCCAGCTTGTTAGGATACTGCTCCGGCATTCGCCTGGGGTTGATCGGAGAACAGAAAACGAAAAACTACCGATCAGACCAGCCGGCCGCTAGAATTCTCCTCTAGACAACAGCTGAATTCGACAAATCAATATAGCTAGTGTCGATCCCTATCCGATAAGTCTATCGTGCCAAGAATTATAAATTTTCAGGAAGGAAAAATATTCACATTCACTCTTGACAAAATTGGAAGTCGCGAATAAAACATTTAAAACACGCAAAAAACTTTAAATGCATTAAATTTTCCAGTATGTCTTCCAGACAATTCACGTGTTAAAATTCAAATAAGTAAGAAAGCAAGGAATCTGCGAGCCTCTTTCTTTTTAAAATCTAAGGATATTTTCATTTACATTTCCATTCAGGACTGCTATTTCAATTTTTGTATCTCCAATTTTTTAACGGTGTGAAAATATTTGGGAAATGTTATTTCTAACATATGCTTGTAGAAATTTAAATATGCCTTTTGAGTACATATTTTTCCATTACATGAAAACGTATTAATCAATCATTAATGAAGATAAGTGAAGAGTGAAGCCTTCAAGGGGGTTGCACCTAATCAAACGGTTGAATAAGTTTCAGAGATCAAATCTTGCTAAGAAATTGAAATATTGCCAGCAGAAAACAACAACAATACACCTTTCCTCCGTCCATCACAAATAGGTTCAAGAAACAAATTCATCAGTTTTTCAAAATAGCTTGAGTTGCCTAACGTAATACTTCAAAATGTTCCTTACATTTTTTCAGATCTACAAATATTTGTGTCAACAGTTTTGTTACACATCCAGGAACTCAGGAGAAAAAAAATTAAACACTTTCGATTAAGACCGAAAAATGCAAATATATTAACGTCTGATCATAGTGTGTCACTGTTTCCGACGCAGTTGACATCATGTCACAGCAATATTTAGAACCTATGCAAGCGGCCGCCCGCCATCATATATTTCTTTTACACGTTTTACTTTATGTAACAGCAACTTTTTTAAATTCTTAACCTGTAATGAACTGTTGTACCGCAAATATATTGCACTATTTTTGACTGTATTTGAACTGTTAGACTGTTATAAGACTCCTTTTGTTAAGATATTTAATTCACTGGAGTGTTAAACAAGAGTGTGTTATTTGTTGTACTTGAGTAGAGTTCCTGCTAGTTTTTAGAGAAACATTTTATGTCGTTTTCATCAGCAGCATTTTGGCAGATGCATGCCTCTAGTTATTACTATCATGATGATGGGTTTTACTACAATTGACACTCTAACGCTGCAATAAGTTTTCGTCTTTTGCCCCCTTTTCGAAGCACTGTCCGTCCGCCCGGTGGAAGGGGGAGAGCGAGCGCGAGCGAGAGACGGCGAGCGAGAGAGCGCGAGTGAGAGTGAGAGGGAGCGAGAGGGAGGGAGAGGGGCGGCGGAGTCCGCGTCGGAGGCGTCGGCGCCGAGCGGGCCGCGGGACCTGCTGCGGAGAAGGTTAACAAGCAGAATATATGTGTTGTTTAAGGTATGAAGGGTGGGAGAACACTTCTACCAGGTACAGTCCGCGCGCCGAGCGCCCGAGCGGGCGGGCGGGCGGGTGCGCGGCCGGTCGGGGCAGGACCGGATCAGGTCGGCGGGCGCGGGGCGGGGCGGGGCGGGGGCGGGGGCGGGGGCGGGGCGGGGAGCCACGCCGCGCGCGCGCTCGGCGGAGGCGGCGGAGGATGATGGAGTGGGTGGTGAAGCTGGCAGCGGAAGCGGGAGCCCTCGAGGAGGAGGAGGCGGTGATGGTGCGCAGCTGCTGGTGGAGGAAGTGTCCGGAGCGGTGGCAATGATACCGTTCGGTTGTTGGGAAGAAGTCGTTGGTCATAGAAAGAGATTGGCAGATATTCGGCAGCGAGGTATCGCTCTAGACAACACAAAGCTCTCGACTGATCTCTCCACCAGTATGGACCGGGAGCGGTAGCTCAGTGCATCAACTGATGTCACTGCAGCGCCTCTGACCGGCAGGTCCTAGGTTCGAGTCCTCACGGCGACAGGATTTTCGACACTAACTTTTCAGCTAAGTCGAATTCAGTCGCTGTCTGGAAGAGAATTCTAGCGGCCGGTTGCTCTGATCGGTAGTTTTCCGTGATTTCTCCGATCAACACGAGGGGAATACCGGAGCAGTACCCTACCAAACGGGCCACGGACCGCGCGCGATCTGTCCTTCCTCTTCCTTGCTCTCTCCTCATCCCATACTTCCACACAGTTACACTCACGTGCACTACAATACAACATACACCGGGAGACCGGTCGGGAGCTTAGAGCTTGCCCCAGCTGGGGCGGTGCCCCTCTGGTGGGAGAGTCCTGGTTAGGGGGAAACCCCACTAGCTGACGGTAGGTCGGCGCCGGATCTCGCAATCCAGCGAGGGAAGATCACCGCCATCGCCCGAGAAAAAACATGCACTACACTTACGAGATTAATGACCAAAGCATTTGACGCGCCCGGAAACATGAAAAAATCAATCAATCAATCAGTATGGAAGTGTTGCACTACTTGTGTGTGTGTGTGTGTGTGTGTAAGGAGAGAGGCGGGGAGAAGGATGAGGAAGGAAAGATCACGCGCGGCCCTTGGTCCGTTTGTTAAGATACTACTCCAGCGTTCGTCTGGTATGTATTGGAAAAGCCACCCAAAACTAACCATCACAACAGTGGGCCACCAGAAATTCTCTCCAGTCGGCGGCTGCCTTTGATTTAAATAACTAGTGTGGAAAATACCCCTCTTCAAAGCTCGAATGCTAGGGCCTCCTAGTGTCAATCGCTGCAGCAACAACAGTTGTTTCACTAAGCCAGTCTGGTGTTGTGGGCACTTGCACCTCAGCCGGTCCCGCCATTGTGTGCATACATTTTGTGTGACGAGAACACATGAAACGATAGAGCATGAAGTGATGGAGACAGCGTGATTGTAATACAGATATTGCCGCGCTGTAAACGACGATGGTCAAGGTGATATCAGCGCTCTAACAAAGTATATGAGTGCCGATTTAGGTCGCAGACGACAGAGTTGATCGAACGGTAATGCAGATGGTAGAAGGGTCTGGATCCAAACTAATCATACCGCTTGGTTATTGGTAAGAGGGTCAACCTGATGAGCAAAGTCTTGATTATCGTCTTTACATCGCAACACAAACGCCTTATCAAGAGGATAAAACCGTGAAGTGAAGAGATTTCGGCTCCGAAACTGAGGCCATTGTATCATCTTCCCCTAATGTCATGCGATACGAAAAATAAAATAGACTGGGTATAAAAAGAGACTAAGTGATGTTCTTGCACGAGGAAGTCTCTTCAACTGTGCAACGCCATTGCAACTCTACATTCATATCACGAAACTAGCGGATTGCAGTATGCATTGCAACCGAACGAATAGCGGTAGCATAGTCTATTGCTGAATGTTGCTAAATGGAGTTAGTTCATCTTGCCTGAAGCACTCAATACATACTGCGATCTGGTTACCGCATTTGGCTTTACGCCAGTCCTGTTCCAAACACTGTTTTCTGGTACAGCGTTCTAGGCCCGAAAGGAGAGAGCAATTATCAGCATAACGTTTGGTCCTGACGGACTCATCAGATGGGCATTCTGCCTATGACTATATTGCTTTTATTAAGTCGCTAATGTCGAAGAGAATTGTGGTTGGGGATGTGCCGCAAAAGTGACACAGATTTGTGCCATCATTGTCATTTTCCTCTCTCCATGATGATAATAGTGATGACTAAGAATGTGTAGGAGCGCTTTAAAATCTTGGGTCTTTGGAGCATAAATTACCATTAAACTTTTTACTATCCACTGTGGTCCGATACAATCTGATTGAATATACGGTGTAAAATGCGTAATGAACAATTTATAATGTCTAGTGGTATAACAAATGGTATGGCACGAACAATCTGATAGAAAAACACCGAGGTGAACTCTATGAAGATTTCATAATTGTTAGACATGTTTCTCAGAATAATTGTCTTCTCTTAGATTTTACTTGCATTTTCCCGTAGGAAGATAAAGAGGCTGCAGAGAAAAGAATCGTCGTCATAGTTCTCGCAGAGGCACAAGGCGATGCTTTCGGTGTTTTTGGTTTGCGTGGTGCATGAGAGTGTACTGTACCCTCTTTATATTACTAGACCCTACAGTATACTGTAGTTTGCGACAGTATACTGACGTATACGTCCTGTTCTGTATCTCTCGCATATGGGACACCAAGGGGGAGATATCTGTGCGAGAAGTGAAAGTGATCAATTCGAAGGCGTGAAAGAATTGGAGTTGGGGGACCTTTCAGAATTAAACTTTCAAAATGTAAGAGAATGCCCAAAAAGGCTCATTTTGTAAACTACAATCTACACTTAGAAACCTAACTCGACCCTCTTCAAAGTCTCTAGGATTGTGCTTTCGAAACGTGGTTCCTGAAAAGCTTCCCTCAGCTTCCCCGCTTCTATTCCGGTGAGACCAGGAAGCTAATGGTTTAATGATTTCCATCATTGTGAGTATAAATTTCTCGTCCTATCACTCTATCATGTACTGAGAAAAACAAGTTTTAAGAAAATCATTGTATCATGCGTAGAAGTTTTGGATATATTTCCAAGAGTTATTCAGTACGAACTATCGCTTTTAAATACACTAAGAGACGTTTTTCAGTATCCTGTTTCGAAACCACATTTCTAGAGACCTTGAAGGGGATACAATTAGGTTTCTAAGTGGAGATTGTAGTTTACAAAATGAGCCTTTTGGGGCCTTCTCTTACATTTTGGAAGTTTAATTCCCCTGGGTACTACCAGTCCTTAGCACGAGTGGTCAGTGACATACACAATCTCGAAATCTGTTGAAAATTAAACTGACTGATATTCTGAACAAGTTAATAGCATGGGCCTGAGTCTCTTTGTTTATTAATAAACTCTTATCACTATTAAAACATTTACTCACTTCTTCACTCTTTCGATTACCGGACCTAGCATAAAGCACAGTATAAGTTTTGTTAGGTTTCAACATGAAGGCACATTCACTTTTTAAGAAATTATTTTCCAACCGCCGAATTTTCTCGCTAGCCCAACTAGTAATTTACAATCAGGACAACCATAATGATAATCATTTTTGGTATAATTGTCTCTAATAGAATAATACTACAATTATGTGTTCTCTTGAAAGAAATAACTGCATTAATAGAAAGCATATTTCCTAAGTGATACTTGTCGCTTCCATGATCGCATATTTCATTCTGACATACAGGCTTGCATCCGGAAATTTCCTCATCACTGGTATAAGAATATCTTACTTGCGTTGCACCTCCCAAATACTAATAAGGATGCAATCGGGCTACACCATCTGTGGTCTTCAAAAATGAATGAGATTAAATGGAAAACTGGAGGGAGGGAGTGCTAACCGCAGGATGCAATCGGGCTACAGTTTCTGTGGTATCCAGAAGCGAAAGAGATTAACTGGAAATCCGGTGGGAGGGAGAGCTGAGCGCGGGGTGCAATTGGGATACACTTCAAAGGGTCGCCAAAAGTAAAAGATACACTTTATAGTGTCGCCAAAAGTAAAAAGATTAATTGTGAAGCTGATGGGGGGGGAGAGCTGAGCGCGGGTTGCAATCGGGATACACTTCAAAGGGTCGCCAAAAGTAAAATGATTAATTGGGAAGCTTATGGGAGGGAGAGCTGAGCCCGGGATGCAATTTAACTATAGTTTATGTGGTCACCCAAAGTGAAAGAGATTAACTGGAAATCCGGTGGGAGGGAGAGCTGAGCGCGGGGTGCAATTGGGATACACTTCAAAGGGTCGCCAAAAGTAAAAGATACACTTTATAGTGTCGCCAAAAGTAAAATGATTAATTGTGAAGCTGATGGGGGGGGGAGAGCTGAGCGCGGGTTGCAATCGGGATACACTTCAAAGGGTCGCCAAAAGTAAAATGATTAATTGGGAAGCTGATGGGAGGGAGAGCTGAGCCCGGGATGCAATCTAACTATAGTTTATGTGGTCGCCAAAAGTGAAAGAGATTAACTGGAAATCCGGCGGGAGGGAGAGATGATCACGGGATGCAATAGAGTGACACTTTCTGTACTCGCCAAAAGTGAAAATATTAAGTAGGAAGCTGATGGGAGGGAGAGCTGACCGCGGGATGCAATCGGACTATACTTTCTGTGGTCACCAAATGTAAAAGAGACTAACTGGAAGCTTTTCGTAGGGATGACTGAGCAAAGGATGCAATCATGCTACACTTTCTGTGTTCTCCAAAAGTGAACGAGATTAAATGGGAAGCTTGTGGAAGGCAGTGGTGACCGCGGGATGCAATCGGGCTATTCCAGTCGGCGCACTTGTCGCGTCAGCAAAATTCGTTCCAACAAACCGCCTCCCCCTTGTGCCCCTTTCCTCCACAGTGCTTCCGTGCAAAAGAAGAAACTAGATCCTGTTTTGTTAGTCTTCTTTTCTTCACTTTTGTTGCGTCTTCAGTGCCGCATAGCTAATCTTCGTGGTATAAATTGGTGTTCCGTCTCCCCTATAAAGCTGACATTTTATGTCCTCAAACAACAAAATACCGGTTGTTAATTGATGCTATCTGTGTGAAATCCAAATCGCAATTAAAATCAAGCGGAGAATAAAAGGGCGAACGCGCTAAGGTTGTCGGTGCACGCCGCGGCTTTATAACTCTATACGTGGCCACTCGTAAAGCGCGGGCATCCGCCATTACGGCGACATCGTTGGCAAATAACGACGTGTCGGCCGTTGCTGCAGGAAATAAACGGCCGTTAGCGGCCCGGGTGGCGACGGAGATGGCGCAGCCGCAGTGTCCCGAACGTCGCGCTGGGAGGCTACGCTTCAGGCCAGACAAAGGAAATTTGATTGATTAACTGATTAATGATTCCGGTTACGTCAACTGCTAAGGTCATTATTCCCGTAAGAGTAGTGCTTGTGATTTCCTCAGGAGGTGTCTGTGATCTTTCTCTGCTAGATGGTGGGAACCGGCGCCGACCTACCGTCGGCTAGCGATGTTTTCCCCAATCCTACCAGCGGGGAACTGTCGGGACAAGCTGTAAGCTCCTGGCCGGTCTCCCAAAAGATGTTGCAGAGTAGTGCGTGTTTGTGTGTGTGAAAGTAAGGGGTGAGGATAGGACAAGGAAGAGGAAGGATAAACCGTGCGCGGTCCTTAGCCCGTTTGTTAGGGTACTTCTCTGGCAGACGCCTGGTGTTGATCGGAAAAACCATAGAAAACTACCAATCAGACCACCCAGTTCCTCGAATTATCCTCTAGACAATGTTAGAACTCGACTCAGCTATGTAGCTATGAGTAGTATCGAAAATCCTGCCACCGCATCGTTCGGACTAACCTAGGTCAGGGTACTGCAGTGACGTCAGTTAATACCCTGAGCCACCTCTCCCGGTCAGGGAGCAGAAAGCAAAGGGACGGAAGTACAGGCTTCAATGATTGATTGATTTGTGTTTCCGGGCGCGTCAATTCATTGATGACTTCGGATAAGGTATGGTTATGTTATATGCCTGGAGAACGCAAAGTTCCTTCCCTGCTGGATGACGCGATCCGGCACCGACCCACACCTCACCTTTTGGGTTGATTCTCCTCTAGGATTTTCCTTCATAACGGCACCGCCTCAGCCGAGACAAGCTCTAAGATCAAGGCTGATCTCATATATTTGGTAATGTTGTGCATATAGATATAAATATATGTGAGTATAAGGTGGTAGGAGAGGACAAGTTTGAGGAAGGAACGCTCACGCACGATTTGTTGCCCATTTGTCCGACTGATAAGGTTGCTCGTTTGTCCGGGCAGGGGTGCGGTATTGTTCGGAGGAAACCGAGGAGAACTGTAGCAGTCGACCGTTAATATTCTCCTCTAGTTCGCGCAGGGGCTGAATTCTACCTACCTCAGCAAAACAGTGTGGAAACTCCGCCACCGTCGGGCCTCGAACTCTGTATTTCCGATTGATAGATTGATTTTTCATGTTTCCGGGCGCGTCAGCAGCTTTGGTTATTTGTCCCGTTAGTGTAGTGCATACTTTTTCTCGGGAGATGGCTGTGATCTTCCCCCACTGGATGGCGAGATCCGGCGCCGACCTACCGTCGGCTCGTGGGGTTTCCCCCTAATCAGGACTCTCTCACCAGCGGGGCACCGCACCAGCCGGGAAAAGCTCTAAGCTCCCGACCGGTCTCCCGGAATATGTGGTAGTGTAGTGCATGTTAGTGTAAGTGTGTGTAAGGGGAGAAGGAGGACAGATCGCGCGCGGTCCATGGCCCGTTTGGTAGGGTACTGCTCCGGCATTCGCTTGGTGTTGATCGGAGAAACCACGGAAAACTACCGATCAGAGCAGCCGGCTGCTAGAATTCTCCTCCAACCAGCGACTGAATTCGACGTAGCTGAAAAGCTCGTGTCGAAAATCCTACCGCCTTCAGGACTCTATCCAAGGACCTCCCAGTCAGAGGCGCTGCAGTGACATCAGTTGATGCCGACATCAGTTGACCGTTACCGGTCTCTGTATCTCTTGGTCAGAGACGCCCTGAACCATCTCAGCCGGTAGCTCATCAAGATACTATAATTTTTGTTACGATCCTGTCTGTCTTTTGAGAGACCCGGGAGGAACAATTTTCATGGATAGGTGATTATGATGAGGATATTATTTTAATATTAAATCAATGATGGGATGAGAAGCAAGGAAAACATAAGAACCAGGAGCAGCCGTGTCGCAAATGGCTTCCTCTGCTCCAAATTTCTTCCTCTGCTCCAACATTTTCTCTCTGCCCCGTCACGTCACCGCGCAACCTCCCCGCCTTCTCTTTTCCTTCCTTCCGCCTTCATTCCCCACCCCTTATCTCTCCCCCCCTCCGTTCTCTTCACCCCACTCACCTTCTCGTTTCCCTCCCTCCACCGACCTCCCCCGTCCGTCTTCTCGTTTACCTCTTTTCGACCCTCCGCCCACTTCACCCCACCCGCCTTCTCTTTTCCCTTCCTCTGCCCACCAACCCCCGCCCCCTTCCCTTTTCCCTTCTTCTGCCCACCTACCCCTGCCCCTTCTCTTTTCCATTCCTCCGCCCCCCCGCCTTCTCATTACCCTTCCTCTGCCCACCTACCCCCGCCGCCTTCTCTTTTCTATCTCTCCACCGACCACCCCCGCCCTGCCTTCTCTTTCCTCATCCGACCCCCTCCCTCCGCCCCCTCCTTCCGCCCCCTCCCTCCGCCCCCCGGTGACCGCGTGGCGCGTCATGCGATATCTCCGACGCGGAATGTGACTCTTCAAGTCCCCGCGCGCGAGATCCGGTCATCTCTTGTTTTCTGGGAGCGCGCGACCGCGGACAAAGCCGCCCCGCGGGAAGCGAAACCTGAGCAGCACGCCGCGCCGTCGTTTCTACGGCTGCGTTGGGGAAGTAATGAAGAAAGGAATCGCCGAGGCAATCCAAACAACGCTTTGGAAATTGATCCACGCTAATAAAACAATGAAGACGAGAAGAGCTTAAAAAAATATTAATAGAAATGTACTCTCGGTCGATGTAAATGCGAAGAAGATATTGTCGATGTTTAATTTTTTACGTTCATGTGAAGACATCAACTGTAATGTGTGCGTTTTTAATCTCCTCCGTTGGTTGTTGTAAGAGGATTATGCACGTTAAGATCTCGTATCAGGTGACAGTAACATCAATCTTTTATCCGTCCTTCGTTCTAAGAATGATTCATTTTCAGTCTGATAGAAAATATAAACGTCGAGATAGAATTACATGTTCTCATTAGCGAAGAAGTTCATTATGGGATTGGGTATTTCACGCTTCTTTGTTGGTCTAAATAGTTTTTAATAGGTTTGCTACGATGAGATATAAAATTCGAGAGCACCTATATAATGACACCTTCAAGTGAAAGAAAAACATAAACGAGTATATCCTATAGGTAGTTTGCTGTCCTATCTCCATCAACTGTATTATTCTTTAATAAGATAATTTATCTTTCTCTCTTTGTTCGCAAGTGTTAATTGACACAGTGCCTACACCAACGAATTTCACATTATATCTTAATTACCCATCATTATCTTCTGAACAAGAAGCAAATATGTCGGGAGCAAGTGATCTCCATAACAAATGATGGGTGAGAATGTCGAGTCCCGCTTACCTTGCGAAGATACGAATATAATTCAACCGCTTTAAAACGAGAAATAATAGAGGAACCCATTACCGTGGTTGTTGCCATGGAAATTAGTTGTGAAGTTGTTTTAAGTGACTTTTAATAGGCGAAAGCCCGAATGACCAATGAAGCTGATTACCCACAAAAAAACTCCATTATGAATACAAAAGTATGCTGAGGAACAACATTAAGCAGGCAACCAAATTATGCTACGTTTAAGCGGGAGCCATTAGTGGAATATATCAATTATTTAAATATTTATGGCAGCTTGCGTCGGAGAGCTTGCATCAGTGGCTCAATTAACAGACTAAAGGCAGACAGGCTAGCGTGCGGTCGGGGTAAAAAAAAATTACCCAGTGGCTCACCCAGAATGTTTCTGTAATTCCCTAAACGAATTATTAATTACGGTACAGTTAACAACTGTCCATAAATGGTCTCGAAACATTTCGATATACGTCTGGATTCTTCGCATTATTAAAGATTTTTACGGCTTCACTAATTCCTTAATACTTCTTTCAAAGAATGCCATTGTCCCAAGCACCATTAGAAACTGAATTTGAAACTCCAACACAGGGCAAAATAGAGGGAGTAAAGAAACAGATTATTAGGGTAAATGGCTGATTTCCTAATTTGGAGAATGAAATGGGATAAATTTCATAACACTCATCTATTTCACAATCTGACTCAGTTTTTACTAATTTTTTTTAATGTTGAAAGCTACGATTATGTCAAACACGACTTCGGGATGAGGTAAGTAGGGGTTGTGTTCAACTTAGTTGTAGGCTTGCACGGGTCAGTTGCACCGCACAGCCGTGCCCCAGCGATTACTGTGACGTATTAATGACTACACCGTTCGCATTGAGTGATAACTATGTCTGCTCGTTCAGCTAACGCGCAAAAGGTAACTGATAATTAAACCGACTTTTGAAGGCTCTGCTTACTAATATCCATTCTGTGTATGGCACAAGGAAACTACGTGTTTGCGATTGGAGTCTTAATTATTTCTTAAGAAACGGAAATTTTGCCGAATCTATTTTGATACAATTTTCTTTAGTCATTCATTAAAATGTTTTCAATAAACTCCTTTAACATAGTTACTAGCCAATATGTTAGTTTTTCTTATGTAGTCTTAAAAAAGAAACTAACATTTCTTATTCAGAAATTCTATTTACATTTTTCAGTGCTATTTCGTCATAACCTAGAACTTAAAATTTATTATTTTAAAGAGAGCACTTCTACTTTGGTTTTCTTTTCTGATGCACGTTACTTCATAAAGTATGGGCTTTTTATTTCTGATTGCAAAAAAGTAAAGATAAAGTTGTCCAGTTTTAGAAAATTGAACTAATTCAAAATATTTACATTATTTGCTTTAAAAATTGTTTTAGAAAGGAATGAATTTTTAAATGTTGATAAACCTCCAATATTCAATTAAATTGTAAAGTTTTTTGACTTTAATAAAACAAATTCTGTAATATTTTTTTCTGTAATAGAATATAATATATCCCCTTAAACCAATATTCAATGGTTTCAATTTCTTGTCTCTTTTTGATTCATATGTTTTAGTATTTAAGGTGCAAATAATTTTAAACTTTCAACCAATAGGTGATATCGAAAACTGTTCAATAATGTTTTCACGTACCTTAAATCTTATATCTTAAAAATAATTAAGAAATGTAAATAAAATAATGTGGCAATCCATATTTTTGAAATTTCTTCTGAAATTAAAAGCTTTTTCCGCGTAAATTAATTCTTTTCGCATAATTGTATTATTAATCCGTATTCGTAATTCGTATAATAAATGTATATCCATGCGCAAACGCACTTCCAAAGTGAAAAGAGAGATAGGGAGAGAGAGGGAGAGAGGGAGAGTGGGAGAGGGAGAGAGAGGGGGAGAAAGAGAGAGAGCGCGCACCTGCAGGCTTGTGTAAGTAGACCGCATAATGAGTCTCTAATGCTCATTTTGCTCAATGAGGCCAGAACTTTTTCTCTGTTAGATATTTTGTTCAAAATGACTGTTTAACTGAGAGATAAAAACAGTAGTTCTTGTCCGATTGTATTTATTATAAATTTTGAATCACTAAAGATAAATTAAACATGAAATTGGCCAATCAGAAGCTCGAGAGCTCATTGACTGTAGTCCAGTATTGGAGGAAAGCAGTCAGGCCACCTCATCCAATCACGTGTTTCCTGCAAGTTCAGTTGCAGGCGGCAATATGTCTCGTGAGCCGTTGTTGTATTTGACATTTGTTATTGTCCTCTAGGCGTAATAAAGTTCTGAGCGATGGTCACACGAGCTGCGTTTGTCCAATATAGTTTGTACAAAGACGAAGAACGACTCACAAGACACATCGCATTGGACTGTAGTTGGAGGAAACTTGTGGGAAACTACGGGTGAGGTGGCTTGGCTATTTTCCTCTAATTCAGGATTATTAGTGATAGGTTCCCGTGCTACGCCTGTCCGATATAGTTTGTACAAAGACCAATAACGCCTCATGGGACATATTGTCGCATGGGGACTGGAAAGACAATGATTGAAAGGTGTAATACGTCAATTATTAATATATTAAAATAAATTATAAAAAATATAGAAATGGATCTCTCTTCAGAACACTGGTTTTAATATTATTTATTTAAATATATTCAGCACTTGCTATTCTCTAATTTAATTTTAGATAAATAAACCGCATGCCCAACTGGAATATCCCCAGCAACGCTTCCCTAATAACATAAATAATGTTTCTTTATTCCTTTTAAACACCAATATCTAATAGATCGCCTATTGTGGCTTGCTCAGTAATTTCGTCTATTCATCATCAAAGGGGTTTATTGCGATCAACAGACAATTTATTATCATGGATCGACAGACTCGTCCATACGGAATGGCAATGACGAAAGTATTACTTAAGAAATATTTATTTTACTTGTACAATTAAATCAGTGGGATAATAAACTAGAAATCAAAACAGAATCATCCTTCTGAAAAACATTGTAATTCCATTTTGTTCCCCAAGATTTACAATCTCTGACCTCGTTGTAATTTTGATTCACAAAACAAAAATGAGACTACCAATGTCAAAAAAGAACGTACAAAAATATTCTCACTAACAATTCCTTTCAGACGCGTTGTATTTACAACCCCGACATTCTTTATCACATTTACACATGGCCGTATTTTCCCTTTTTATTGTTAAATCTACCTTAAATTACAAACAAATAACATTACTTGATCTACCTACATGGTTAAAATATACCTATTGATCAGTTTACCACTTCCCTTTTCGAGTCCTCTGCCTACGTGAACGACAATTGCAGTCGCTTCACCTCCTGCCATCGGCGATGTCATACCATGTACAGCTGCATCTCGCCCTATTCCATTGCGTCCATTAAATTTTAAACTTTCTATCTTAATCTTGGTCATTAAAGTTCGCCAATAGTAACGTATACGCGATCAAGGCTCATCACGTTCTGCTCTTTACAACCACTGACATCGTTATGTACTCCACTGTGGCCACGACGGAAATTGTTCGGTCATCTACTAAATCGCACATCGTTCTGTCCAGCAAATTGTTATCCCCGACTTTCAACTGTCTTCCTCCATGTGCAGTAGCGTCTTAAATTTGCTTCTTCTTGGTCTATCTGCGCACTTCCCCAAATTGTATAATGTCTGTGTGCCTTCCTCTTGGCTAACTATTTATTTGTATATCAGTTCGTTTATTATTTGACATCCTGTTTCTTTGCTATTCTTTATTTATTTTTATTATTCAAGGCAATTTCTCACGTATCCATCACTAAATTACTACTAAAATTAACACTGTTACATCTAGACATTGTTGTACTCGTATTTCTGGTTATTTTTCGCATTGATCATTCAACAGAAAATTAATCTGTGAGCAAGCGCAAGCGACAATGACAATGAAATTTTTACTCCACCTGGAATTCAGGAAATAGCGAATTCGATAACTTTACAATTATTGCCAGAAAATCAAGGAAGTATTATGAACAGTCATAGAGTACAGCATTTATGGACTGAAGAAAGTGTAATAGGATGATTTTTTTAGTGAGAACGTTTTCCTGGCTTACGAAACCTTCTCAAAAGGATTTCACCATTAATTTTGTCAGATAATAAATTCAGACTTATTATATATTTTATATTACCACTCTTCTTGATGTAAGTAATCCTTATACTTGAGTTTCAAATAAAACAAAATCTGCTTAAAATCTAGTCTGAATATTTCAACGTTCTAGAGCAAGTATTGTCTTCTACTCACCGATAATAGCTATTATTCACTCGTAGAAATTACGACACGAGCTTCTACGTCGCTCGTGTCGTAAACATCAACTCGTGAATAATAGCCATTATTATTCGATTGTTGAAGAATATACTATTATTCATTTACGGGATCCATTACATTTGATACACGTTGACGAATTTAAAGAATTCATCTCAGAGTAGTTTTAATCTTTCTTTATAACTGTATGTTTATATAAAATATTCAATAAAATTACTCATTTACTTGAATAATAATAAATTAAAATTAAACCGATGAATTTATTTGACAGAACCCATCACGTGACTATAATTAATGCAAGTGTGTGATTATATTTATATAACGCAACGTTAATATCAACTAAAAATAACATCAAAACCATTTATGTTCAATTTAAAGTTGGGCTTGAAAAAAGTATGTTGAGTTCTGAAACAAACATTAAAAAATAGGGTGTGCGTGTACAGAACAAGGGATTATCCCAAAATGTTACACTATAGTCCAGGACAGTAGTTTAAAGCTTGACATGAGAATAAATTCTGTATGTGTACAGATGAAGGGTTACACCAGATTTAATGTAATTTTTACGTGTTGGTAATGAGTTGTGGCAACCCAATATTCACAATCTCGTATTTAGTTACCTATGAAAAACAAGATCTGCTTACATCGCATAGGTCTACAAAAAAAATTGTTGAGAGATGTTTTACAGTTGAAAGGTGAATATCTATATTTCATTACCGTGGGGTTCAGAAATGACTTTCGTTTTCCTTCATCACACCATCACGTCAGGTGTTTTGCCAAATCAAACATTAAGTATTCACATACATTCTTCAAAAAATATAGCATGGTCATGATTTGTGTAAAAGTTACAAATGAATTGGTCAGATATTTATTACTAAATTTCACATTTCCGTTCGCTTTATAAACAGGATATCAGTAAAATCTTATTCATTTTGTACTGAATAATTGATTCTTGGATTTTTCTCTGATTTCTCGTTTTACCCCAGAATCCTTACATATCCATCAGTAATCTTCAATCACTGACTTATTTCATCGTCTCAGATGTGTTCTCTTCATTTCTCGAATATCCGGGTAAAACCTCTCTTCTCTTTCGCAATTTTCATTCCAAGGTGATCAGGAAATACAACAAAATGTGGAAATAGAAAATATAGTTTGACACTCATGTTGTACTCCAAGTGTATCTTCTGTAGCAT
>BLKR01011510.1:0-17500 GCA_011170035.1 Teleogryllus occipitalis
AGGATAATAGTAAAATTAAAAGAAAAATTATAGTTCACATGAATTTTGACAAATTGCGTCTTACTTTCTATGATATTTAAATGGTAACATTATATTACAATATTCAATTGGTTAACAATTTCGGCTAAAGAGTATTGTTTGATAATTCTCCAATTTCGTATTGTAATAAGATATCTTATGATACTCATGTCGTAAATAACTATTTGACAACTATTATGTTTAGTGTATGTGTCTAGCAGGTTTTGTATTATTCTGAGAAACTGGATCATACGAATCACGTTTACTACGTTATTCACACAGGAGCACATGAATCTCAAAAAGTATTTAATAATATAATCCTTGCTGATGAATCAACGTTTTATTGATGATTTTAATTTTGAAAATTTTCATTAGTTTGGATGTTTAAATATAGGCATCACATGTAATTACATGTCTGTTAAACACGATAGCATTATATGAAGCAAGAAACATTGTTTTTCATTTGATCATTCAACTTCATCAATCACTCAAAATTACTTTAATTTTCTCTGCTTATCAGTTTTTTAATCTAAGATCTTCGATGAAGACATGAATCAAATAACATCGTAGATATTTGAGTGTTTTAAAAATAATAATGTGAATAAATGCTTATATTTATTGAATTGGTTTTATAATAACCTGTGAAAACATGGGTTTTCTGTTGGTTTTGGGGATGTTGAAAACATTCAAATAGTAAAGGCAATGTTAAGTTGGTGACGTTTAACATTGTTTATTTGATATTTTTCTTAGGGATGGTTTATAATGGTTAAACGTTTTCAAAGAGTGCACATTAGATACCTCGAATGGCCCGTTTCCGTTTAATAAACCGCTACGTTCTCCCTGTACAGATGGTCGTGCAAAATTCAAGGTTTTGATAGATTCGTAGAATGGCGGCCAACAAACCACCTTCAAACTCTGACGATACTGAAATGTAGTCTGTGTTGGGAAGGTCATATCACTTGACCACCAAGTTCGTTGTATGTATTTTCACTGGGAAATGCTAGAGCATTGATATTTACTAAACTGTAAACAAACGCTAAATCTCTTTGAATTGTTATAACGTCTGTTTTGCTTTCTTTTAGTAATATCAACTCGTTTTACCAAATACGTGAGTTTGTTATATTTTTACACGCTACAATAATTTAATTTTACAAGTATTTTCAAGCATTTAGGAATTCATGAAATTTCATTGAAACGTTCGCCAATCTAAAATCCTTTTAAATGTATATTAAATATATAAATGTTGTTTAAAAGTATGTATTAACAATGCGTAGATTTAGCACACAAAGCTCTGATTTGAATATTATACAATGAAATCATCAAATTAACAGTTTTAGAAAGGAATGATAAATTGAATTGAAAATATTAACTTAAAGTTTATATACGTTTCTTTAGAAATTTCTATACTTGTGTAAATATTGTGATGTGTGATTCTTCTCATGTGATCTTTCAAAACACAAAATTGAATATTTCTGTATTTGAAAACCTTAACACTACATTCATCCAATCCAGTGCAGTTTATAGCAAACAGCTAAGCAATATGTTTCCCTATTTTTTAATGGTAATGGTTAAACAAGAGGAACAAATAGTTTCTGACTCGGTGTTAACAGGGGACTTAAAAAAATTAATAATACAGTTATTCGGTTGCTCAACATCCCTCTGATAGAAAAACAGAAACAATTGTTTGGGCGTAATGCACCTTTGAAAAATATTTTTTTATAATCAATTTCTTTCCTATTTGATGAATATATCGACTTGCAAATTGTAGGACTTAAAAGAGAATATAAAAACCAAATAAAAGTTATGCTCATACTCGCCGTAAAAATACGAATTTAGCATAATTAAATTGGCCACAGAATTTGTTTACAAGCAAGTGCATATTAAGCGTATGTGGCAGGCAAATGCGCGGCATTGGAGAACTGTTTTTTCAGTATGCCCATCCCACGCTATTCTGCTAGCGCGAATTAATTAAGCGCAAACAAATGGGGTCTACTAGATGTTAATTTCTTATAAACAATTACATATATCTCGAGAACGAGATATAATAGCACCGAACGGATTCCGGAATTTTGCATCACATTTAAACGCCATTCAGATTACACAATAAAAAATTTGCAACAATTGCAAATTTATAAACAATTTCCAAATTTTGCAAATCTAAAGGGGAGAGTCTCCCGATGTCCCAGAACCAAAAACAGCGAATTAACAATTTTGCAACAATTTATAATTTTATAAACAAATTCGAAATATGCGTTAGAACGGCCGGGAAGGCTCCGCAAATTGTGCCTGAAATGAATATCTCGAAATAGCAGTTTGTCAGGAGTTACAAATCGATTACTAAAAGTTAGAATAATTGTTGCTAAAATGATAAATATTTACTGGTCTATAGACAATCATTCTGGACGGAAAGCCCCGCTTAGAAATATTTTTTTCGTCGTGGCGTACGCGCAGGCAAACTATCTCCTTCGGCAGGGAAATATGACGATATTTCCGTCTCGTACGTAAACAAACTAGCCCCCTCCCCCTGAGACAGCGTTCTTTCTGTCCCTTGGGATGTTGCACCAATCACAGACAACTGTGGTTCTACCTGCTAGCGATTGGTCAACGCGTGCCTCCCCCTGCCCTCCCCCAGGCCGAGGGGTGTCCAAGTTTGTCGGCGCGATGTGGAAGATAGAATTTTGAACGACATTTTTTCTGAGGGAGAGGGTACAACGTGAACCATACTTTTAGAAGCAACTCAGCTGAATAACATTTGAATGAAAATCTCTTCAAAGAACGAACGACTGAATAACGATGTTTGATTGAGGGGTGACGATATTTCTCTTCCGTAATGTTCTGAACTCTCTGCTACTCGAATTCTATTATCTAACTTTGGAACCTGTGGGCAATAAATATGAAGTAAATGTGATTTTTTAAAATTGTGTTTAAAATACTACGAGCATTTTCAATGATATAAAAGAAAAAGTAGTAAGAGTATGTAACAGTTCTTTTGTAACAAAACGTTTTCAGTAAAGAATTTTAGATACGAATATTCCGAGGAGAAACTGGTGTAGAGAAAGAGGGAGTAGTACATACAGGTCTGGCTTGACCATGCGAACACACATCGCTTGGATATCCTCCGCGCTCATTCTTAACAAGAGGGAACCGCAAATACTTAAAGTCCAAAAATGAAAAAATTAAAATCAGTGTTTTCGTGCTGTATTCGTTATTTTTGGATGTCTGTGCTCATCTGCAGGAGAACTTAGCTTTTCCATGATGTCATGTGAGAGGGTTGGAGCAGAAGTCAAGGCAACTATTTTTTTTCTGAAAGAAATGTTATCGGATCGCACAACTTCATTTGTAGCATCAAAGAGTAGGTAGTGTTCACATCAGCAGATGGCTCTTTGAGTGTCTCTATTAGCACAGAGAGCAACGTGAAATCAGTAGCCCGACTACCGCCATGCGAGATGAATGTAACACTTTTTGAGCAGCGCTCGTACTCCAAGACAGCCGTTTTCCATGGGAAAAATGCCCGAGAATGTCACAGGGAATAAGTGGAAGCTCTTGGGAATAATGTCATTTCTTACCGGACTGTCGCGAGATGGGCAGAACAGTTTCTGCGAGGACAGGTAGCAACCAGTGATAAGCAACGAACGTGACGACCTGTGACTGTGCGATCCGATGTGGTACGCGTACTAATCGAGCATTTGCCTAATCGAGCCTTTAAAACGGGTACGTAATACTTTTAGAATGTTGTGACCTCGCTTGTGCTCAAATACCTTGGAACACGAGTACTGTCATTGAAAATACTTTAATACATAGGAGATGCACAATTTTGGTGTGTCGTCAAACGTCTATGCACTTAGTATATAGCTTGTCTTTTCAGGTTTATATGTCACATTTTCCACCCGTGCTTGAATTCTCATAAAATAAAATAGTTCCCATGACGTATACCTCAACCCTCGTACTATATCTTATATCTTATATCTTATAAACTTTCTTCTTATATTTCAGGTAAGCAGTTTCAATTGCCAAGGCACAGTGGTCAATTCTTCAGCATCAATTCTGGTAATGTAGTTCCATATCCTTATCAATGTTTAAATCTGTATTTAAATCGATTTTGTACATTTACTGACGAAGGCAACGACCTCGTCCATAACAACACCTATTTATTTCAATGAGGAGCAGGAGACGCAGGACGATCTTCATAATTGCGTTAAGAAATCTGCGAGAGGTAGCTCTTTTTTGTTTTAGCCGGCGCTGCTAGCCGAATTCGTTTACTACGCTCCGTGAAGTCACGAAGGTTAAGAGAATTCGAGACTCGCGGGTACCTGTTTGGGTGACCGGCCAGGAACCCCGGGATCTAACGGCGTCGAGCCCCTGGCCGAAGGGATAAAAGGCACTGACTGCGACGTGACGAGACTTGACAAACAAACATAGTAATTATTAAGTATAGTAATTACTCAGTAACGGAGGATTACTCCAGAAGAAAGCGATCAACGCCCAACAAGGGTTAAGAGACGCGTTGGGTCGACAACGACGCAACAATTATTTTTTTAAATTTTAAAAAAGAGATCTCTGTTCCGTAAGATCTTCACGAACAGCTGAACTGCAACAACTACGGACAGAATGCCCGGTGCTGTGGCACGCGTGCCACTCACCAATCGCTGGCCAATGAATCGATCGCTCCTCAGAACCTCCTCCCCCCCTTGGGAAGATTCAAGAAGCAGCCAGCCACAGCGTTAAGCATCCTTTATTTCGCAATGTGGATGCTTAACCATACGCTGTAATATGGTGAATAGCTTACTTTTAGAGAATGAATCTCGCATTATTCTTGTTACGAACTTTTTTTCATTTTAGTACTTCTTGTTCGCCATTTCTGCTTTTTAAAACAAAGATCATATTTTTGGATATTTAACGAGGCTTGAAAATGTCCTTAGGATAGCGTGATTGGATTCTCTGTTGGTGTCTGTTATTCTTACATAGATGGAAAGTTGCTGTAGCTGGAGATTCTGGTAGTATATCATAAACGTTTTTTGAGATTTTGATAATTTAGTCTTGAATTGATTTTATTTTTAATTCTCTATGTAATTGTTCATTGCTTGTAAGCCATAGAGCTTTACTTATTTTTCTGAGGCTCTTATTTTGTGTAATTTGAAGTTTGTTAATTTGGCTATGGGCTACTTTTATCCAAACGGTACTTGCGTAGGTTAGTGAGGATCTGATTACTACCTCACTGAGATTTTGATTTTCATTACTACCTTACTGAGATTCTGATTTTGATAACTACCTCACTGAGGGTCTGATTTATAGATTATTTTACCGCATTCTATGCTATGTGAAGATTTATGATTATTGTTACGGACTGGTTAGTTGGTTGTCAACAATGCCACTCAAAAAGAAGTCATTTAAAAGTCTTCATTGTTTGTTGACTTGTTAACTAAACGTTTTTTCAGTATATTTAGTTCTCTAATTACGATATTCGTGGTTCCATAATTTAAATTCGCTAGTGTAAAGTCCTCCTGCTACGTTTTGACTGGTTATTTCAGAGACAATCATCACTGGAAATGTGTTCAGAGTCAGTGTTATTCGCTGTATATCATAAAAAAGTCATGAAATTTTACATAAGGATGAGCGTCATTTTCTGTAATATATTGTAGCTTTACAACTTTCGGTTGTATTTGATCATCATTATCAACTCGCTTTTGCTTCGTCAAGAGAGTCGACGAAAGTTATGATACGAAGGACGATACGTCAGTGCAAACATGACTTTAATCAGTCTCTGAGTTTTTAATGACAGTCTATGAAGGAAAGAAAGCTTCTCTTTTGCGCAGAGATATTGTTTACTGAACATCATATTGACATCGCATTAGATTTAAATACATGGTTAATGTATTACTATTTACACATATTCACTTGCATTCGCCTTTCAGAAGTAAGTGGGTGATTTCACGAATATTCTTCTAACAATGTCACCACTCCGCTACTCCATCAGACCAGTTCAGTCAACGAACGTTCATCGCGGGTAGTCCAAATTTAATGCACGTGTGTAAATATGATGGTGACTCTCAGAGAGAACTTGGTGTGTTCTTGCAAACAACATAAATCGAATATTAGTGATCCACATATACATCCTTGAAAACGCCTTTCGTGAAAAACGATGTATTTATTTCCAAAACGCTATAAATCTATCAAATAAAAATCTATTATGGATCATCTAGCTCGCAATGTTTTGTGATTAGTTAGAATGACAAAAATCTAATGGATTTGAGTGAACTAGGCCAATTCAATTTCAATGAAGACCTTCTGTAGCAATTTGAAAGAAATGCTTAAAAACGTGAGTCTCATTTTTTCGTTCGAACAAGTGCTGATTTATTTTGCCCTAAATGTTCTAGACGATTTAAAGTAAAACAATCAAAACTTGACAAGAAATTCATTGAGACCATTCACTATTGTTGAACTGAAAAGAATGGTACGTCAGCGGCTGATTTATAATGAGATTTTATTACAAAATTTACACCTCACTCCACCGAATTAATATTTGACTGAAATACTAAATGAGCTATCATGAAAATGCATATGAACTCTTATATTATACATTTTTCAACCCGTGTTGTAGTTACAAAGGTGTCCCCAGACCTGTTTTCCAGACCGTAATACGAGTATATCTGAAAGTTACCAAAGTTTAAAATGCCTTGAGAGTTTTCATTAAATACTTAATTTTGCAAATTATCATCCATTTTCGTGTTAAATTCAAATGGCGATGAAACTATTTTTACTGAGTAATAGAGTACTAAAACAACTTTCATTTACAGCGTATGAAACACTCCTAGGTACATTATACTTATATACATACATACAACAAGCATAGTCTTCTTGGCTTGCTAATCAATAGGTCATAGCTAATGATGAACTAATAAGACAGAAGCCTTTAAACACAACTCCACCCTGTTCTGATCAATCCTACAAACGGAAATGGCCACTGAAGTTCAACTCTCCTACCCAAACTGGAGCGATTCGAAAATGCCCCTTGTCTGCTCCACTGCTCACCGCCTCTCACTCCTCCCTCAAACACATTAGATTATTAGTCCCTCTTTCTCCTCCGCGTTGCCCGGATGTATGCAAACTGCTTCGGGATCGGGTATTTCCACGATTGAAATCCTCGACGAAATGAGACAAATTACTCGGACGTCTTCTCTGCCCTTACAACTTCACTCGTCTCCCCTCGTTTCGCGCACAAACGTCGCCATTAACAACGCAAAGGAGTTCGCAAGTACTTCAAAGTCCTGTATTAAAGCTTCAAACTTTTCCGACGTCTAAATCGGTCGGTTTAATTTCGGCTGCCGAGTTGAGGCAGAAGTATCAATTTTGCCTTCCGAGCCCGAGACCCAGGAGAGAGAGCTGCTTGGCGAATTGAAGTTACCAACTAAGGGACTCTAGTCGTCACCGCTGAACTGCGAGGCTAAGGGTTTGCGCCTCCGGGCCCTGAGAGATCTGAACGAGGTCTCAAAATTACAATTGTCTCCTACAAATTAATTTAAAATAATATTTCTAATTTTTTTAGTCATCCACTTGTAGAAGCTGTTGTTTCAAGGTATGTGTAGTGCTATAAGTTCAATATGTACTTTCTCACTTTTACTTCATAAGAAGAGATCGTGCTACAGAAAAAGGCGAATTTACAGCGGAAAAACTCTTCTTTCCGGGTCCTGGTAACGAAAAAGTGGACAAATCCTGTTGCTACGTTTAATAAATTAGTTCCTCTAACACGTGTAGTAGTCAGATGTCCTTGATACCCAAAAATTGATTGACTGTAAAACGTCTGTCTGTCTACTAACATGTGAACATTGCTAACATTCTGAAGGAGCATATGATGCAAAAATTATTACGAAATCTTTGTATAATTAGTGTTGTCACAATATTCGAAGTTGGGTTATCATACCAACAATATGATTGAAAAAAAGAACATTGTCTTTCTGTACTGTTACTTTTTTATTTCACAATTTCCTTACATAAGCATTCAGTACTTTCATCTCAAGTCAAAAGAGCAGGGTTCTAAAGTTTGTAGTTTGTAAATGGGCCAGTAATACGATTGATGTCCACATTGTGCAATATTTTCGGGTTTCTTTATAGAAGACGTAAAAAATAATAATGTTAGTTATCCTTTTGAAGACATCTTCAGTGAATAATTACTCTCTATCCATAATCATAATGTTCCTGTGCTTTAGGGGTTAAAGAGAAAAGAGTTCACGTGTTGGTGCTCTTTTGTCTACTTTTTACTGCGCTCAAAGTTTATGCTGAAAACTATTTTAAAATATTCAAAAATATTCCTGTTTAAATTCAGTATCATTTTTTTCTTTCAACTGTTATTATCTTTTTTATATTCAATTCAGTGGTCGTGTAATAGTTTTATTTAAAATAGCACTTAACTATGAATTAAGAAATAATGTAATGCATGTAAATATATAGTTTATTGAATATGTACGAAAAACATACTAACATTCGTTTGCAAAAGGCGTACAAATTTGTCGCCTTAAATTAAAAATACATGAAAATTACCAATCTGGAATAACTTTACAAAGCTAACTATGAGACTAAAAAAGGCCTAAAAAAATATTGGAATATTTTTCTAGCCAAATCATAGGAAGCTAGGAAGGGGTCTTGGAAATCCGATGTACGTGTTTCTTGTAGCTGATACCTGGTACACTTATGCAGTTGTGCGACGAGTCGGTAAAACATTTTTAAACCCACTAGTTGAGTCAGTTGTAGCAAAAAGTGGGTAGGCAACTTTACATACTCGTGCGTCGAGAGCTCTGCTTTCACAGGCGCCAAACAAAAACGTTGCTCAAAGACATCCTAAAGTTGCTCTCGAAGTCCGAAATGTCTCTAAATCGAATGTAGTACATGGAATACTCTTTATGCTTTATTCTACAATAAAAAGTAATTTCAGATACTCCAATACAGCTTGGCCTTAAGGTTCTCCTGCTAATTTTACTAGTGATTTAGATAATTTATGTAAATTATGCCATAAAAGCTATGATCTACTGTATTGGTACCTCTTACGAACAAAACAATCACTCTCTTTGTAATTTTAAGAGGAAGAATGGAAAGGCTATTAAGGTAAACTTCCGGTGCACTTTTCTAAAACACAATAAAAGTTACATCTTTGGTATTTTACAGCAGTTATGTCTGATAATTTTTCAATATGGTAGGCAATTGCTTTGATTTAACGATTTTCATTTAATATTTGTAATTTTTTACCATATGTAAATTTTTTACTAAAAAAGAAATTTCGATTTTTTTGAAAGATTTTACATTAAAGGAGTCTAATATCAAGATCACATTGAGCTGTGAACGACACAATTTTTAACAAATGTTATCTTGAGCGTAGTGTATTTATCCCAAAATAATGTCTACTAAAAATAAATGTGCAGCAAATGGCCTTCAAAGTAAACAGTGACACCCACCAACCACTACCAGAGACTTTGATGTAATCTGTGTCATCCTCTTCCCTTTGCATCTTGATGTTTCTCATCTTTTTCTTGCCTGTTTCCTAAGATCCTCCACTGCTTTATCAGCTTTTTCCACTCGAAATCTAACTTTTAACTCGGAATTGCAAGAGTATATTTATAAAACAGATGCGCGTTGACGTACGCCTTGTCAGAGGGGTTGCAAATTTAAAAACCTGAGAAAAAGCACTGAAATTGGAGATACGGCCCGGCTGTGCTACAGCGGTATTCAGTACACTTTCAAGATACAAAAATTGATTTTTTTTCAATTTTTTTTCAAAATTCCACTACATACTCCCCTTAAGTATTACTCAGAAAAATATATTTTTAACACGCCGTGCTCAAAGTCCTGTTTTTTGTGCTTGTTTTCCGCGTGCGAAACAACTATTTTGTATTATAATAAATATATTTATAGTATAGTACGCGAAACAAATGGACGCATCACGAAACCTGACGAATCATGTGTGAAATATATATCGCACACGATTTAGATTTTATAAAGGTAGTCTATTAATTGAACGGAGAAAAGTTTAGTGTTTCCTAAGAAAAAAAGGCAAGTTTTTATAGTTGATATATTATGTCTTAAAAGAAAAAGCTTAGTGACAAATATTGTACGCGAAATTTAAGTCTTTTGTCACTCAACATACAAGTTGGTAAATGCATGGTTTAAAAAGTTTAGACGCTGGAAACGATGAAAAAGGCAAATTCATCGAAAGGCCTCCCACAAGCGATGATGTGTACAAAGACTGGATCACTCATTCTAGTTTATTGCGCGGTGCCCCTAAATCAGCTGTGTATCTTTTTATACGGATATAATTATCCAGTTATACGATTACAACCTTATAAAACTAGATCTAATTATAAATATCGTCCCAAAATTCTCAAGCTACCTAATGTTTTACTGATTTATTAACCATGAAAAAATATTGTTTATGCTGTGAAATTCCGTAATGTAAAGTATTTGCGTGAAACAATACTGGCGGCCGTCGCTAAGGTCACTAAACATGATGTTGAAGTAGGACACAACAGAACATCGTTTAAGTGTGTTCCGCGCTACAAATAGAGCTCATGCAGAAACTTAATGTAAAAATCAATCAATAAAAAATACACCTTTTAGAAATTGTGTCATCAAATAGAAAGTCACTTGTTATTCTTTGGAGACGTATAGAGATTCATAAGTCGAATTGATTGTAGTCTGTCTCCATGCCAATATTTGAGATAAAAATGTCAATAGTAGCTAAACGTACCCCAAAACATTGTAATTGAGAATAGTACAATTACATAATTATTGTAAATTAATGTCAAGGGGGGACTTTTTCTTCATGGACGGAAAATGTCCTCCAAAATCCTCCATTCGGACTGCACTGGAGAGATTAGCTGCACGGAGCGTCTACGGCTCCCGGAGGACTTCCAGGGCAGCCAGCCAGCCAGCGAGGGCGTTCTTGACGGCCTGACAGCGCATCAGCACAGGTTGACAGCTGCCCTCGCGGGAATTGAGTTGTACACCGGGGCCGAACTCGGATTACCAACGAAAGAAGGAAAATACCCGGCGAGCGTAATTAATTCCCCGGGCCGACCTCCGCGGGTCCCAACTTCGCCCCCTCCCCGCGCTCCGGCATTAATGGGCAGGGCGGTCTCCGCGCCACTCCGCTCCACGCCGCGCCACGCCCCTCCGCCCCTGCAGCGCGTTACTATTCATGCGCACTCCGCGGTGCGCGCCTGCGAGGCCAGCGCCACACCAGACACGCCACGCCAGCCACTCGCGCTACGCCACACTGCACCACCCCACACCAGCCACGTCACGCCACACCAAATCCCACCACGCCACACCACACCATACCACAGCACATCATACCACACCACACCACACCATACCACACCACACCACATCACACCAACCACGCCACATCAGCCACACCACGCCACTCCTCACCGTGCCACACCACACAACGCCACACCAACCACGCCACACCAGCCACTCCTCGCCTCGCCACTTCAACCACGCCACGACACACCTGCCACTCACGGTCTCCCGGAATATGTGGTTGGTAGTGCATGTTAGTGTGTGTGAGTAAGGGGTGAGGATAGGACAAGGAAGAGGAAGGAAAGATCGCGCGCGGTCCGTGGCCAGTTTGTTAGGGCACTGCTCCGACATTCACCTGGTGTTGATCGGAGAAACCACGGAAAACTACCGATCAGAGCAGCCGGCCGCTAGAATTCTCCTCCAGACGGCGAGTGAATTCGACCTAGCTGGAAAGCTAGTGTCTAAAATCTTGCCGCCGTGGGGAGTGGGACCCTAGGAGGTCCCGGTGAGAGGCGCTGCAGTGACATCAGTTGATGCACTGAGCCACCGCTCCCGGTAGAGGCTGCGTGCTGTCGGGCTCGCTTCCCGCCGGACCACGCCCACGGCGGTTCTTCGCCAAGAACACGAGAGCACATCATTTCAGGGTTTGGAATGATTAGTTAGTTAGTTAATGCTTTGTTTTACGTGGCGAGACTCGGGCCATCAGGCCCGCTCTTCTGTCTGACCACGCAAATTTCGCTACGCTCCTTTCACCATGTAGCGGAGAAAGGAGGTATTATCCTGGGCAACGAAACAGGCGACTGGATTTTAGCTCAGAGGCTTCTTTTACCCTTGAAGGTATTTGCATGGAGTATATCTACTACATGGGACAGCCGGTTTTACTTCCCCTCCGAAGGAAGGTATACAAAGGATCTTTTCGCCCTGAAAAATCCACGGCTTTGGTCAGGTTTGAACCCACAAACTCAGCTAAAATAGTCCGGTGTGCTAACCATTATACTACCGAATCCGCAAATGAATTGCTGAAGGTTATCCATCAAAAGAGGTTATTTCATCGCAGCGAAGTACGTGGAGGCGATGATTTATCTATACAGTATTTGTAATATTTTACTGCTATTAACATTACCGTTGCAAGGTTCGGAATGTTTAAATGTTAGAAGTACTGTACTAGCGTCAAGAGAAATAAGAACAAGGATTTGACAATCCAATTGAAATTATTTGATATGGAGGTGTTGGTTATTCTACTAAATAGCTGTATATTTGTTTTATTCCCCACGATCATAGTTTCGTTGCTATGAATTTGTTTCCTTCAACTAAATATTTTTTCGTTTTTTGTATAGACGAGGGATTAGTCTGACAGGGTGCCCAGGTTGTATGGAAATTTTCTTTGCAGAAGTAAACGTGTTAATGAAGTTTTCGTATTACTCATTGCAGATATTTTATATTAAGCATGAATTATATTAAACCATTTATTGCTAATTTGTCATTGAAAAGTTTGAAATTCGTAGGCAATTTGGTCTAATCAATTATTTTAGAGTTACTTCATTTCCCAAAATTATTTTAGACCTTTTAAATCAACCTAATAAATAATTGCTTATATTTTCAAAATAAAAAATACTTAAACGCCTATATATGACACAATTCTTCATACACGATACATATCCCAAGGATTATCTTGTCTGTATGGAAGATTAATAAAGTAAGCAAACACAATACAATTCTTATTATTTTCATATTTGTGCCACTTATATTATTATCTATTATATACAATTCTTATTATTTTCATATTTGTGCCATATCTTATTTCGCTATCATTGTAATCTGGGTCGAAATATTGTGATGTCTTAATGAAATAAAAAATGTGGTACTAATACCAGTATTAATTATTCATGTGTGTATATCTGGGACAATTATTTTTCACTTGAACCGAATTTATTTAGATTACTGAAATGAAAGTTGCAAAGGTTGATTTTTTATTTAATTCATCTAAATTGGGCGGGGCAATATATTACGCAAACACGTGCTATGTCGCAGAATTACACGTCTTTTACAGATAACACAATTTGATGAGAAGATTCCCCAAGATTAAATTACCAGTCTCTGCCCTTGTTAATGAAAGAACTTGCAGAGTCCACAAGCATCGCGTGCTCAAGCCGTCAGTGGAACGTGTTTACCCAAGAAGATACGCAATATAAGGATAACAAAGTGCATGTTCTTCCTGTTAGTACTGACGATGAAACTGTCGATAAAACACGCACTCTGCGTTACTTATCTTGAATTAAGTGTGAATGGAACGGTTCATGACATGTTAAAAGGATCTTATATACTGGAAGCACACTTTCCGCCGCTAGTAAGCAAAATCCAAATTAGCAGTAAAATTCCAAATCATTATCAACATGACACGTTTCATATCGTTTGATATTGATTATCGCTACATTTCCGATTTGAATGCAAGCGCTTGTTTCTTCGAGTTTATTTTCTGTTGAATTTCCGGATCCGGGATCTGAATTGGACTTATGTGCGCCCTGAGCTGTCAAATGTTTTAGCACCCTTTTAATTTGCTTTTTTTACATAAGTTATTCATAATATTTTAAATTTAAAAAATGTGCGATATTTCAAACCGATGCAAATATGGAATACGTATAAATAATTGATTACAAATTTCCATTTTTATATAACATCAAGCATTTTTAGATCAATAAATTTAAAATATAAGGTAATTATTTAAAAAAATTCTATATTTTAATATAATTTACATTTTGTTACCGAAAAAGTGTATATTAAAGTCAAAATAACATTTAGGTGTATATATAAAATACGCGTTGTCATGCGGAATCTCGTTTTCTTGCTTTAGTCTCATAAAAAATGTAGGCATCCTAAAATGTCATTTTCTATGTATAACGGAGATAATGCTTTCAATGTGTGTTGTTTATGTGTTTGTGAACTATATTTGATTAACACTTGCCTTCGATACAATTATGGAAAGAAATATTTCTATATAAAACCTTCAATAGTTCTCCTTAAGATTCTTTGCTTCCGTTGAAATTCATCCGCCCCAAAAAATTACGCGCCTCAGGCTGCAGCCTACTCAGCGTGTTCGGTAATGTGACACAGTCCGGATCGTTCCCATTACTGTACTAATTATTTCTGGCTGCCGTGCTTTACGATTCCTCACCATCAAAAGGTTCTCGCTTTTTAAAGAAAACTATCAAGAAGTGAAAAGGCTTTTGAGGCGTTGTGTTTTCGAAATGTCAACGAAGCCAGTACGAAGTGGAATAGCTCGTTATTCAGCTCTCTACAATTTGGGCGACGTTTGGTTATGAAATGAGCTTTATTGCCAACTGTCAATGAACAAACGTTTTCATACTTCTTTGGTGCAAACTCAAATGCTGTATTAATTATAGTGAATAATAATAATAATAATAATAATAGTCACATTTCTGTTCACAATTGTCACAATACTTTTAAGCAAAATTTCCCTCAGTCTTGCATACAAAGAGATAGCAATTCAATCATATTTAAAGGATAACACTCTTACCTACACTCATGAAGAAATAACATGTCTGCTTTCCCTCTACCTTGGGATGCCGTGGAGCTTGCTACGTTGCCATTACTCAGGTAGAGAGGGGGTTAGGCGTAGTCCATAAATGATCCAGTATATTGCGGAAATGTGTCACAGGCGGGGGCGACCAGAACAACTTAATTCGGCGCCGGGGGGCGGGGCGGGGCGCTATCTGATGCGCGCAGCCGTGCTGCATCGCGCGCGCCTTTGTCCGCCGCCGATAACGGCGCGGCGCCTGAGCGACGATGACGGGAACGTTTATGGGAAGGGGGCGGGGCGGCAGGTCAGCCACGGCACCGCAGCCGGGCCCCGCTCCGGGGCCTCTCACGGAGGCGGCAGGCAACGGCTCGGAAAAGCAAACCGTCTTCCTTCCTCATTTGCTTCTCCTTTCTTTCCACTCATTTATTGCCGATTCTTCTGTATTTCCGTCTTCTTCTTTATTTCCGTCTTCTTCTTTATTTTCGTCTTCTTCTTTATTTCCGTCTTCTTCTTTATTTCCGTCTTCTTCTTTATTTCCGTCTTCTTCTTTATTTCCGTCTTCTTCTTTATTTCCGTCTTCTTCTTTATTTCCGTCTTCTTCTTTATTTCCGTCTTCTTCTTTATTTCCGTCTTCTTCTTTATTTCCGTCTTCTTCTTTATTTCCGTCTTCTTCTTTATTTCCGCATTCTTCTTTATTTCCGCCTTCTTCTTTATTTCCGCCTTCTTCTTTATTTCCGCCTTCTTCTTCTCTATTCCCGCCTTCTTCTTCTCTATTCCCGCCTTCTTCTTTATATTTATTTCCACCTTCTTCTTTATATTTATTTCCACCTTCTTCTTTATATTTATGTCCACCTTCTTCTTTATATTTATTTCCGCCTTCTTCTTCTTCTTCTCCTTCTTCTTCTTCTCTATTTCCGCCTTCTTCTTCTTCTCTATTTCCGCCTTCTTCTTCTTCTTCTTCTTCTCGATTTCTGCCCTATTCTTTATATTTATTTGCACTTTCTTCTTTCTAATTATTTGCGTCTTCTTTTTTATTTATTTGCGCCTTCTCCTTTTTCTTTTCTTTATTCGCGCCTTCTTTTTCTTTTTCTCTTTCTTTATTTGCGCCTTCTTTTTCTTTTTCTCTTTCTTTATTTGCGCCTTCATTTTCTTTATTTGTGGGGTCTTTTTCTTTTTTATTTGCGCCTTCTTCTTCTTATTTATTTTCGCGTTCTGTTTGTTTGTACGTCTGTCTTCAGGAGGAGACGCATAATGCAAATAGTGCTCTTATAAAATTCATAATTGCACAGGTTCCATTATGCCTCGAGTATAACACCTCTCGTGGGCAAAGAAAAGTGTTGTTTTTAAGATAAACTAAATTATTATTACATTCATTTTAAACAAATTACTTTTTATTATGAATATTAAACTTCACATTTGTACACTATTTCTCTTTAACACAAATCACTCGACTAACGCCTCGTGTTGCAAAAACCTCACTTGTTTCATTACGATGTTCATTCAAACTAATATCATTAATAACTATACGGTCATATTTTGGTTGAAACATTAGGAAACCGAAAAATGCGAAAAATGCAGAAAGTTTCAAAAAAATGTACTTGTAGGACAGGCAGTTGTGCGGCAATAGATAGCATCTGGCAAGAGGATGCGGCAAGACCGAGAAGCTAGCCCTGACCAAACAGATTTGAAAACTAACGAGTACGAGAAAGTCGATGTCATTCGTAGCAACACTTGTTAAATAACTTCTATTGAATCAATTTCGGAGCCACATTGACCCTAAATTAGTGATCGACTATTACAACACAAATCGATCTCTACTTTTAGTTTTAAAATAAACCTTATTGTTAACCTTTACTGCATATTAATTCATACACTTTTCATTTTTCGTTTCATTGTATATTTCTTTTAAATTTTCAAATATGTTTTTATAAAAATGCGAATCTTTTGAAATGAACATAATGGAAATATAATGGAGGAAAAAGAAATGATGTAAATTCATCACAGAAAATGAAACGAAGAAATGAAATATTGACATAATATGTTCACACTTCAATGACTCCTATAAACATGTTTTCTTATTAATGCTTGGTTTGTGTGATTACATTCCAGAACAATATACCATTGGGTTATTCAGAGCTAAAATGCCTGGAAAGTAGTCCAGAAGTGTGGAACTGAATGAAATGGAAAGCGATATAAACACCGAATGACAAAACAGTGTTGTATGTCAATAAATTAGGAGCTAAACGGAGAGCGTTCGTAAAGAAAGCATTACTACATTCCTTTCCGCTCGCATCCGGAAATAGTTTTATGAATGAATTCGTTCCTGTTCGCAGTTTATTGACTTTGATTCTCTAGCAGTGGGTGCTGAATTTCCACCTTCTTGAGTAGAAGAAGTTTACACAAGCTTCCGCTGGGCTTTCTTCACATCCTTCTCATTGCAAATGGTATATTTTTGTTCTTCAGAGCACCTTGTCAAGAGATTTCAGTTTTAATTTGCCTCATGAGAAACGTATCACAGGTTGTCTTTATTTGCAGTGTTTGACTCTATTCTTAGTTCTTTTCTAAAACTCTTTTTAACCTTAATTAACTTTGTCGCTAATTCCTTTTCAAAAATTAAATTTCAATTTCCTCGAAATATAATGTTGATTTGAAATT
>BLKR01011510.1:25000-31506 GCA_011170035.1 Teleogryllus occipitalis
CCTCTTCTTAAGAGCTTAAGGGGCCTAACATCGAAAATGCCCATTGCGTTTTGTTACTTTTTTTAATGGTGAGCTGGTGGTGAAGTGTTGTTGGTGTGATAGAAATAATTCAAGTTGTTATGGTATTTAACGTTTCAATACAGTAAATAATCGTCGTTCGATGGCTTCCTGCAATCCATTAGAAAACCCGCATGGATGTAAAGAATTCGTGCAAGGCAGATTGGATTCGGTTGAATTCGTGACTTTTATGTACAGAAAAGTAGTGTAATAAGCGCAGAGATATCGGCGATCTTGCTTATTAACCACCAGCATTAACATTAATTGGATTTTTGCATATCCATGGATACATAAAAGACCTATAGTTTCAATCAAAGGTCAGAACACGCCGCAGCTGGGTCGCTGCAGCTGACTTAATTTGCTCGTGCAATCATCAGATTTTATGCTGTTGGGAACCTTTCTTGATCTACGAAAAAACCACAAGTGTACAGAAAAGTGTTTTGCAATGTAAAGTTTTTACTATGTTTGCACGCATCTTTGAAAAACGTCAAACATTTGTGGATTATTGCGTGTTAACAGAAAGATCACAGTTTCCTAATTGGCGTCATTTACTTTCACCAATGTGATGAACGTTGATGTGATAATTTTCAAATATTGCGTTCCTGCTGTTAAAAATGGAGGCAATTGATTTTTAAATATAATTTAAGTGCTTTTAATTGAATTCGAATATGCATTTCAGGATCCTTGAAAAAATGGTTCACGAACTGCTGCCAATAATATTTTAGAGAAATATTACTATTCGATATCTCAGAACATTCCGGCTTGACAAAAGTTTTTCTATTTATCTGGAAAAATTTGCTTCCGCTTTCAACAACCTTAAAAAACAGCGTTGATACACGTTCAATTCCTTCGACTGGTGACCACATTGGCGAGCAAAACTTATATACACATTTTGCTCACCAACTTGAATCTATATTACATCTACAGTAACGTTCTGAAATAATTTCCATTTATACTTTATATCTCTCTCCCTCTCTCAAAATCTAAGAACAGAACGAAGTTGCCCATATATATAATACGGAGTTGCTCTACAGCTGTCATCGTGTCTCCGCTGTCTCCATGCCTCTCTATTTGACCTTAGATCTTCCTGCATTATTCTTTCCGTCATAGCCTCTCGCACTCCCTGCTACCATGCAAGTCTGGGTCTTCCTCTCTTCTGTCTTTCTGTTGGTACCCATTGCAGAACTCGTTTTGGCCGTTTTGACCAAAATAAGTTTTTTTTTTTTTTTCAAGAAATAATAATAGTAAGGAATCACCCACTTTTACAGAATATAACGTTTATTTATATACAGTAAATTGATGATAACGATTTTCTGCTTATTGAGGTCTTATTCACGCCGTAACGATATACGCCGATCGAAGTAAAAATTGTCAAGATATTTTCACATGTGTTACAACGTAGAAGATCAAAAGTTTTGACCAAAAGTGCGACCATAAGCTTTTGGCCTTCTGCAGTGTAACTGAGATGAAAATATTTATTTTAATCAGCGTTTATCTTTATGTTGTGAATAAGAAAGACCCCAATAAATACCGGGTTGTTGTGTTGTTAAGTGTGAATGATGTTTCAAAATGATCGGCCAGTGCTTCAACTTTGTCAAATGGAACGAACTTTTTTCCATTGTCGTATTTAGATATGGAATGCTTTTTTTTCTTTTTTAGAATATTTTTAGTTAACTGCCAGAGAGAATTATTGGTTGTTCTTAATGATTTGATAAGTTCGTTGAAGGATGAGCAATAAAAGTCGCTTATTGCTTTTTTGTTATTGAATTTAAAAGCACCACTTGTTTCTTTAATTGTGAGGTTATGTTTTTGGTCGAAAATCTTCTGGTTCTCTTTCCTAGTATTGATTATTGTTAGTATTTTTTCGGGTTTGTGGATTTGGGCCAATTTTTTCGCGCAAAACATTTGTTGAATGTTTTGTGGGTAATGAAGGGTCTTTTGGATTGTTGTTGTTTATTAGTGTTGGTATATCACGTGAATATGAAATTCCCCTTCTATTTCCAATGTGGTGTTTAAATTTTTGAAATTGGAGGTTTTGTTTGTTATTATTTTTCTAAATTCCTTCCAGTTAATGTTGTTCGTGTTTTAATGTGTGGGTGGGTGGGGATGGAGAGGAGTGAGTGTAGAGATGATTGATAAATGGTCAGAATCTGTTCAAGTAGAGGAGTTGAATAGAAAGTTTTTTGTGTGTTCGTGATTGCGATATTCAAAATGTCCGAGTGTGTATTCATGTTGCATGGATAATATGTTGGGTCTGGTGGGATGAAAGTTCTTAAATTTAGATCAGTTATTACTTTTAATAAGTGACGACCGGCATTATTTGTAGTTCTAAAGCCCTAATTGGTGTTTTTTAAGTTTAGATCTACAATGAGTAAGGCGGGGGTGTTTAGAAGAAATAATGATTCTATGTTTGTGTCTTGTATGTTTTTATGTGGATATTGGTATGCTGCAATCAGGGTTATAAGTCAATTGTTTAGTGCGAATTTTATTGCTGTTTCTAAGCCAGGCGAACTTACTAGTACGTATGGGACATTTTTCGATGAGGGTTATGATTTCTTCTCGGTTACTGTTTAATCTGTCAGTTCTGGGTGTATTGTATCCCGATATGTTGAATACTGTGCTGCTTTTAAGGTGGGATTCCGTTATGCACACAATTTTAATTTGTTTAGCTATCAGGAAATAATTAAGATGTTTTTTTATTGGTTATACCATTTGCATTCCAGTTCAGAAGATTTATGTTGCTAAGGTACTGCCATTGTTATATTAAAATACGCTGAGAATGAGTTTTGCTTGTTGCTTTTCAATCTGCGAGGTTGTTTGGACCACTTCCTTCTGTGCACGGGCCGCTGCCCCTACCCGCCCCCGCCCCCGCCACCGTTCCGTTCGCACCAGACGCCTCGTGCAAATGGAGCAGCGCAGAGGGAGGAAATTTCTTGGGCGCGACAGGAATACGTAAACGCAGCCCGCGGAACAACGTTATCCCCAATCCTTTATCTAATTACTCGTACGAATCCTTCCCTCGCTCTAAAACAATACTAAGTACAGTCGACGCCGGTTATAGCGAACTTCTAGGGACTAACGTGTTCCGTTCACTATATCCGATGATGCCAAAATTAAATAGAATGTCTCCACAATGATTGATTTTATTAATATAGAGATACAGCGAAATTTATTGACACCACGAACTCAAAATTTCAATATTTTTATTTGTCCTTAAAAAGTTAATTATTTTCAATTGTTTTCTTCGTACATTTTTCATTGTTAATTTCTGTAGATCCTTCTCCAGAGTTCGTGCTCTCTCCATACTTGATTCTGCATTAATCTGTCTCTAAGTATCAAAATACGCTCTTGATACCTTTCAAAGCCCTGTGCATTGTTAGAATACAGACCCACTCTCCGAAAGCCCTTTAACTCGCGTAATAACATACGAGATCTAATTAATTTCCAGGACTTATTTCCTACGTTCACTAAAGCCGAGGTTCAGGTTCCCTATAACCGAATCTTCTTTTGCTTATTTGTAATGTAAGTGAAACGGGACCAGTGACTTAAGTTCACTACAACCGAGGGTTCACTATATCAGAGTTCTTTGTAACCGGAGTCAACTGTACGGAGGCTCCCCAAGGGAAGAGCGAGGGAATCGCCTCCGTCACACTCCGAAAGAATTCTGTTCAAAGATGAACACTAAATGATCAATTGTGTCTGAGGTGAATTGGATTAGTGGCCATCGGAAATGTAGACGTGAACAGCAATTTTCTACCTCTGTGAATCTAAATAATGTGGGTTTAACAAATTTGTACTCTCGATGCAAATTGTGTGCAATCATACTTTTAAGAAGCTTGTTGTGCAAAATAAATTCTCCAGATAAAGCCTCCAAAAGAATTATAGATTCATTTTCACGTATCAACATGTACACAGTGTTAAAAAAACAAACATGATAAAAGTATAATGATGTTGAGATTCAAATATCTTTAGATGGTATTTTCCTCCTTGAATAAAGCCATCTCAAAACAATGTGGTGTTTTTTTAGAAAATAAGGAATTTTCTAGTCTCTCAATCATCGATCAAAGTACTAAAGGATATCAACATATCAGTAGAAAATAAGCAAATAAGTTTGAAAAATTATATGCTCTAGTATTAAATCCTAAACACGAGCTCTCACACAAAATGAAAAATTATTTCTGGATGAATGCTGTTATGAATATCGTTATTATGCAATATTAATTAATTTTGCAGCGTTAATATACACCTCTTGTAATTATAGATTCAATAAAAATATTTTGAGCAAACACACATTCAAACGGTCAAAGAGAATTCAAATAAATTTACTGTTAAATGGAAAACATTTCAATGTTTTTAATTTTATATTGTAATTTAATATTATTCGTTTCAAGGAGATACTTTCATTTTCTCCGGCAATCTAGTTTTTCTCCCCACGCTGTGTATATTTCCAGCATTTACCTGAGGATTTCTAATATTCAGCATAAACACCAGAGAAACAGTAATTTAAACTCCATGTCAGCAATATCTAACCTAATAACATATCATAAACGTGCGTACAAGTAAATTGTGAAGAAAACATCTGTTGAAGCTGCAAAATAGCGAACTCGCTAACCTTTCACCACTGAGGTCCGGGTTCGATTCCCGTCGAAACTCACGTGAAATTTGGTCAAACAAAACGAATTCAGCTGTTTCACAAGGGCTATTGCAACCCCTGTGAAGTGTTCTAAACTCTACCCCTTTCATAATTCCTTCTCAATTCTGGCCGCTGGGTAGTGACGCAGGAGCGCATAGCAGGAGGCGCGTACGCGGAGATGCTACCTGGCGGTCCTCTTGATAACCGACAGACGAGACATTCATAAAAATAAATATATACGAGATAATAATGGAGGATTACTACGCGCTCAACGCTCGACATGGGGCGAAGAGACGCGTTGCGACGATAATGATATGACAAGATTAAGGACGCAATCAATTGAAAAAAGAAAAAAAGCGTGCGATTTCTTGGGAGAGCATCTGAAGATGTTTCGGGTTAAAAATCAACACTCTTGCCTTTTTTAATCCCTTGACACGAAGTAAAACTCTGAAAACCAATTATTTGAGAACTATTAGTTTACCTGAGCGTAAGAATTATTGAGTATTGAAGTTGTCAGTATTACCTTGTCTGGGCGAAAAGAAAATCATTTTCTGTCGTAATTCGGGCATCATACAATGTTAGGCAGAGGCTCCGCGCCAAAACTCAGTTCACGGAATCTGCACTGCTGTGAACTAGACCACTACTAACGTAAAATCTAACTTTCAATTCTTTCGCTCTTTACATGAGCACGGCGTGCAACCACTCGGCTTCTCGATCTTCAAACAATGCGATCGCGTCGAGTCGCAAGTAGAAAGAGGCAAGGATTCCTCGAATTGTGACAATATTATATATTATCTTTCTCTGGTCGATTCATGGTGTCCGTCCCGTTGCACGCTTTGACGCTACTCAGAAAGTTGTTCAAAATTTCAAAGTAGTTCAGCCATTCCAAAGAGTTGCATACGAAATATGTATTTCTCTCTGGAAGCCCGCCCGCGGTTTTTACAGAAAATACTTTCAATCAATTGTCACATTGTAAAACAAAATTTTTCATGTAATTCAATATATCTGCTGTTGAGTTGCTCAATGAGAATATCTAGTGCGACTCACAAACTAGGTAAAAAACAAATGGTGACTCATTTCATGCTGCACCCTGCACATTTTCTTAAGCATGTTTAACTCTGTATTAACAGTGAATAGTGGTTGTATTTTTACTTTCTCGCTACTTCTTACGCAGTAGAAAGAAAAATATGTAATGCTGCGAGAAAAACGGCGAATATTCAGCAGAAAAACTCTTATTGCAGGATCTTGGTAACGAGAAAGTGGATTAATACAGTTGCTAAATTTAGAGAAAAAAATCCTCTAACACGTGGTGTAGCCAGAATCCACGTTTTGTGGGTCCTTGATACCGAAAAATCGAATGAAGGCAACATATATGTCCGTCTTTGAACAACACTGGCGGCTTAACCGTTCAATATGAAGTTAGAGATTTTTCCCTTGATAAAATCTATTCCTTGAAGATGGATTTTGAAATGAGGTCGTGTACAATTTTTCGAAAATTAGAGTATTTTCGCGTAATTTTGCGTGAAAATACGGGCGAGAAAATGTGTGCTCTTTTAGTTCCACTACTTCCAGAAACTGTAAAGCTCCCTCTTTTCATGAATCTTCGAGAATAAGTACAGAAATGAGACAACATTCCCGTGGGGGATTCCCTTTTTCGTTTCGTGCATATGTAGGATTTTCTGTAGTAAATTTTGAACAGTTGCTCGTTTAGTACAATGTAATCGCAAGGATTCAGCTACTTGTTGTTTTTGTTATTATTATTATTATTATTATTATTATTATTATTATTATTATTATTATTATTATTATTATTATT
>BLKR01011511.1:0-31499 GCA_011170035.1 Teleogryllus occipitalis
GGCGGGGCGGGGTGGGCGGGACGGGGCGGGGCGGGGCGGGTGGGGCGGGGCGGGTGGGGCGGGGCGGGGCGGGTGGGGCGGGGCGGGGCGGGGTGGGCGGGGCCGGGTGGGCGGGGCGGGGCGGGGCAGGGAGAGGCGAGACAGGGGGGCCGGGCCCGGTGGGGCAGTAAAAGAAGGGGCTAATGATTCGGTGAATAATTCTCCTCCAGGACGGCTCGAGTCTTAAGGAGACGATTCTGTGGAAAGGCGATGGGCAAAGGGAGTACAGAAACTGATGCACAGGAAGAATCCGAAACTCACAACTGTAAAACGCATTTTAAATGTAAATTTAATACTCGGTGGCATCCATTCTGAATAATACCAAGATTCTGATCGTTCTAATTAGGTAGAACCTAAGGTGATGTATACTGTTGATTGAAGATGGGCTCAAAATGATGGATGCTGGCGAAAAAAATATACTATTCCTGAAAACAAACGGATGCTTCCACAACATCACATTGTTATCTTGTTATTTGCAATGGTTATATATTCTTATTGAAACTTCTGTCATACTGATTCCTTAGGCATCTCTTGGAAACCTCTCTTCAGCCATAGCATCATAATTTGCGTAAATGTAAGCTGATCACTCCTCACCCAGGGGCAGACAAACGGAGAGGCAGACAGTCGGGCGAGCGGGCAGACGGACGGACGGACGGACGGACGGATTGACAGACGGACGGACAGATGGACGAATTTACAGACGGACAGACGGACGGACAGACGGACGGACAGACGGACGGACGAACGGACAGACGGACGGTTGAACGGACAGACGAACGGGACCCAGACGAACCCAGACAACGAGCAGACGGACGAACGGACAGACGAACAGACGAGACGAGCAGACGAACAAACGAGACAGACGAACGGACAGACGAACGGACGCAGACAGACAGCCCAGACGGACAGACGGACGGACGAACGAACGGACGGACGAGACGGACGGCGAACAGACGGACGGACAGACGGACGGACGAACGGACGGACAGACGGACGAACGGACGGACAGACAGCGGACGAGCAGACGAACGGACGGACGGACAGACGGACAGACGAACGGACGGACAGACGAACGGACAGACGAACGGACAGACGAACGGACAGACGGACGGACAGACGGACGGACAGACGGACGGACAGACGGACGGACAGACGGACGGACAGACGGACGGACAGACGGACGGACAGACGGACGGACAGACGGACGGACAGACGGACGGACAGACAGAAAGATAGACAGACGGACGGACAGTCAGACGGACGGACAGACGGACAGACGGACAGACGGACAGACGGACAGACGGACAGACATACAGAGGAACAGACGGACAGACGGAAAGAAGGACAGACGGACAGACGGACGGACTGTTGGTGGAGGGGCTCTCAGAGTCTATGCTTAACCTTTGACTAGATAGACATATTTAGTTTAGATACATAAATTTATTATTTCTGCAGATAGGTTTACACAACCTCGTGGCAGAACACTTCAATTTATATATTACAATTAGGAATAATAACACAATGTAACAATAAATTATGTTAAGACGTAATAATATTATTAATAATAATATAATGAAAATGTTAACAATAAGATCAATAATAACAATAATAGCATTAACTCTACATTTTATGGCTGACATGCACATGCATGGCGGGCTGCACAAAGAGGCACAGCCCGTCGACGGTTTGGTGGTAGTATAGACAATGACGTGTCTACGTTGTTTGGGTTCCAGACCTGCTCCTGCATCCCTATTCATGTTTCCATTAAGCTAAACCCCATGGAACGCCTTAGGTAAGTGACTTGATTGACTTTTAGTGATTCCGGACGCGTCAACTACTGAGGTTATTGGTCCCGTTGGTGTAGTGCATGTTTGTTTATCGGGAGGTGGGGCTGGTCCTTCCCCAAAGGAATGGTGAGATCGGGCGTCGACCTACCACCCACCAGCGGGGTTTTCTCCAACCAGGTATCTCCCACCAGAGGGGAACCGCCTAGGGCATGAAAGTCGTTAATATAAAAATAATAATTTTCGGGAAATTCAGATTTGGAAACAACATAACTCTAAGACAAACCTGGTGCATAGTCAGGCTCTTCAGCATCTTCCTCATCATTCTCTGAACATTTCCTCTTTTTCCTACAATCTTACTTCTTTTCAACATTTTTTCCGCCTACGTTTTGGTCTTATTGATCCTGTGACTAGGTAGTAATGTAGTGTAGTAGTGTCTAGTAATGGCTGAGACGCGAGAAATCCATTGACAATAAATAGACTACATCGCACGATATTAACGTACGATATTAACGTCGTAAACAATTGCATGCGAAAAGTCAGGAAACAAATGGAAATCGCGTGGCAGTGTTGCCACAGTCTTGTAAAAAGAAAGAAATTCCCCCTCCAAAAAAAACTTTAAAAACTCGATAAAGTGGCAGGGGACGTAAAAGTAGACGTGGTACTTTGCGCGGCTAGGCATTTAAACGGCATATTCAAGTCCTTAGGAAAAAAATCTCTAAAATGTGTATTGCACTGTGTTATGTGTATATTATAGATTCAAAATAACACAAAAAACGAAAATCAAAACTTTTGGTGTTATGACCATGTACAACCCTTAAGAAAAATATATGGGGAAATAGATAGGGTACATGTAAGATTACAGAAATATACACGCTACGAGAATGGGAGGGAACATGTGTGAAACTCACAGAAAAGATAAAACAAACTAACGGAGACTCAGCTGAGAATGTGCCGAGATCAGGGGGGGAACGTGGAGGGAAAATGTGGGGAACGTGCAGGGGATTGAAGCCTGAGCTCTGTTTCTTTCAGCAGAATTCGACAAAATGAGGCCCTTTTGAGGCCATCATGTAGAATGGGGGGAAGTGGAAGCCCACCCAATAGTAGTGGAGGGGGGGAGACTGGAAGTGAACAAGATGGCGGCCACCCTAGTCGTTCATCACTGGATCTTATTCGGTTTTATTTTAAACTAGGTGACCCGGCGAACTCTGTTCCGCCTTAACAGCCGGTCCCATCTTTTTCTCGCGTCGCACTCACTGTGGGAAACTGTACTATCCTTGTTGCACTGCGTACGTGCAAAAACGTGCCTTCTCACACAGGAACGCTGTCGAACGGGATAAACAGTATCCTATGTCCGTCTCCTGGCTCTAAGCTTCCTGCTCACCAAATCGGTACAGCCGTTCTTGAGTTATAAATAGTGTAACTAACACGACAATATATAGATATAGATGTTTAGGTGTTATCCACATTGCTTAGGTAGTAAGTTATTTCATTGTTTTTATTTTTTCAAAAATTGTATCATTTTATTATTCATTTCACTTTTTTTTGTCTATTTTATTCTTTATATCACTGTTCCTCTTCATGTTAATAACTCATTTTTTGCTTTTTTGTTAGAGACCCACTGAGGATGGGAAAATATTGTTCCCGAAAGTTACTTTGGGCATAAAATAAATATATATTATTTATTTTTATTATTGTGGTTTGATTATCCCCATATCTATAGTGGATAACCACAAGATATTAGCTACCACCACGGAATTCAATTCTTTTATGTCTTTGGAGATTTATCCTCTCTGTAAACCCTCACTCTGTAGCGTAGTCTGTAGAAATGTGATGATTTATTGATTGTCAGAATCGAGTAAAATCTCGAAATCTAAGCGAAATTAGATTGATGTCTCAATGAACCCGTCAGAACAAACCAATAATTCTTTAAATTTTTAGTGGCTGACCGTTTGAAGTTGTGATCTAATATAAAGCTATTTTCACATTCTTAAATTACGTTTTCGAAGGGCGGAGTGTTTGCAGGTCCAACTAGTTAATATTTATTTTGTTTATAGGTTCTTCCAACCCCATCCCCAAGAGAAAAACACCCCTCGAAGATTAACATAAAGAAGTATCAAATATATATCCAAGAAGCGTCGTATGTTGCTGGAGACGCATTGGTTTGGGTGTCTATTTATCAGCCTCTGGCGGTGATGTATCGCCCGTGATCGGCGATAATTCGTGCAGGTGGGACGCAGGCAGCCATTCGCTCGTTCATCTGTCAGAAGACGCGCAACGCGAGAAAGTGGGGTCCGCTTGGCGCATGCGCTTTATGGTGGCACTTCCCCTCCCCACCCCTCGCAGAGACGTCAACAACTAACACCTACTGCAAGCTATGAGTGGATTGCTTACCGGAGGATGTTTGTGTAGCGAATCTACTGAAATCAATGTTCCCGCAACAGCGTGTGCGCACTAGGGATGTGCTCTTAACAGCTAAACTGTTATTTTTCAACAGTTAACGTTTATTAACTGTTATGCAAAATAACAGTTATTTCGTTTATTCTATTATTGGCTGTTATCGGTTGAAATGCATAGAACTGCAATCTACTGGGCCTAATCCGAACTACTACAAGCTTTCGTGGCAACCATTTTGTACAATAACAGCTTCACTGCAGCTACTCAATCATGATTTGCCAGTGTTCGTATTATAAATTCATTAATAAATAATTCGTCTTTATTACACACCATGTGCAACAATATTTTTATATTTTATTGTATACACTACAATAACACACCATGCACAAGTTGCATATTGCCAGTGTTCGTATTATAAATTCATTAATAAATAATTCGTCTTTATCACACACCATGTGTAACAATATTTTTATATTTTATTGCATACACTACAATAACACGCCATGCACAAGCATAAGAATATTTGCAATCTGAAACCGAATCATTTTTATTTCAGTACTATTCTATACACATTTGCTACACATTATATGAATTACTACTCATCCTTGGCAGTTCATCCAGTCTCGGTCTTATCAACTGCATCTCTGTCCTAACATGTTTGGGAAAGTAGTGCAAGCAAGCGCCGTAAGGTAGCTGCACAAGCTTTACGGTGCTACCAACGTTATTCGTTTTGCGTGGTTTAACTCTTAGCAGTCGCCACAACTGATATAACTTTTAGCAGTCGATCATGTTGGGTTGCTGGTCATGGACCTGTTATTTTTCAACTGTTATTAATAACAGATATTATGAGTCAACTGTTATTGTGATAACAGTTGTTGAAGAAAAGCTGTTAAGCTCATCTCTAATGCACACGTGAATGCCCGTGATTGTTTCAACCCCAATAAATTAAGCAGCAGCTGCATTGCCACTCACCAAAAATCGCTTACCGATGACCTTCCTCTTGATGAAATTTAAATAAAGACACTTTAATTTCAAACATAAATAAATATATTGCTCATAAAATTATAAATTCAGAATGAAGCGGCAATTGTTTCCTTAACCACTTCCACGAATATATCGTTCCTTACTAATGAACCACCGGTTAAATTGCTGAAGTAAGCATATCTCTGTATTGGATATGTGCTGAACTAACTCAATTGTAGTGGGTATTGAAAGGTTTCTTTAAGACATAAACGACCGTCAGATACTTTTGGGGTAAATTTTTTATCCGAGTCAAACAACGTAATGTGAGTACTTTTGACTACATCTTTCTTGTGTCCCCTACCTTCTCTCCACCTACAGACAAAAACATAACAACGAGCACATTTGGATTGATTGATTATATCGTGTTTCCGGGCGCGTAAACTGCTTTGGTCATTAGTCCCATACGTGTAGTGCGTGTTTTCCCCGGGAGATGGCGGTTATCTTCCCTCGCTGGATGACGAGAAACCTTCGGCTAGTGGGGTTTCCCCCTAACCAGGACTCTTCCACCAGCGGGGCACCGCCCCAACCGGGACAGGCTCTAAGCTCCCCTCCGGTCTCCCGGAATATGTGGTAGTGTAATGCATGTTAGTGTAAGTGTGTGTGTAAGGGGAGAGGATAGGACAAGGAAGAGGAAGGACAGATCGCGCGCGGTGCGTGGCCCGTTTGGTAGGGTACTGCTCCGGCATTCGTCTGGTGTTGATTGGAGAAACCACGGAAAACTACCGATCAGAGCAGCCGGCCGCTAGAATTCTCCTCCAGACAACGACTGGATTCGACCTAGCTGAAAAGCTAGTGTCGAAAATGCTGCCACCGTGGTGAGTGTAACCTAGGACCTCCCGGTCAGAGACGCTGCAGGGATTGATGCAATTGATGCACTGAGCTACCGCTCCCGGTAGCACATTTGGAGCGCGGCCTTGCGCGTGGCGATCTTCCCAGTCACTGCACCAACAATTAATTTTTCTTCTCGTTTTAATTATGCGTAATTTGAACGAGTCCACGGCCATCGGGTCGTGTTGGCGACGACCGCGGCGACCGCATTATGTTTGCAGTGGGGCGGGACGCGGCGCGAGCCGGCGCCCCGGAGCCCGGCTCCCATTCGCCCGCGCACACACGCGACACGGCATGCGGTGGCGCCCCGCCGAGCGGAAACAACGCCCCCTCCACCCCCCTCCGCGCCCCGCCACGCGCGTCAGCGCCGCTCGCACAAGAACGCCCCTTCGATACCCCTCCGGACAGCATGGATTCGGCTGCACGGAAATAGGGGCTTTATTCTTGTTGTTGTTATTATTGTCATTATTGTTGTCATAATTATTATCATTATTATCATTATTATCATTATTATCATTATTATCATTATTATCATTATTATCATTATTATCATTATTATCATTATTATCATCATTATCATCATTATCATTATTATCATTATTATCATTATTATCATTATTATCATTATTATCATTATTATCATTATTATCATCATTATCATCATTATCATCAATTTGCCCATCATCCATTAACATCATTATAATTATTATTATCGTATTACCATTATTACCATTAATATCATTATTATCACATTATTATCATTATTATCATTATTATCATTATTATCATTATTATCATTATTATCATTATTATCATTATTATCCATTATTATCATTATTATCATTATTATCATCATTATCATCATTATCATCATTATCATTATTATCATTATTACCATTATTACCATTAATATCATTATTATCATTATTATCATTATTATCATTATTATCAAAATTATTATCATTGGTAAATACGTTATTATCATTATTATCATTATTATCATTATTACATAATTATTATCATTATTATCATTATTATCATTATTATCATTATTTATCATTATTATCATTAGTATCATTATTATCATTATTATCATTATTATCATTATTATCGTCATTGTCTCATTATCATCATTATCATCATTATCATCATTATCATTATTATCATTATTATTATTATTATTATTATTATCATCACTGTCACAATTTAACTTGTTTCCACTCGTGCATCTCGGTTACCATGAACAAGAGGTACACGTTCCAACTGTCATAATCAGCACTGGATGAACCATCAATGTTCAGAAACATCCTGACGATGTTACATGTGTCTAGTATGACAATCTTCTGCATCTGGATGTATAACCCCTTCTTCAGTTGCAGTTCAGCCAGGGATTCATGTAGGAACTTAGGAATTTCACCAGTGGTGCCTAGAATTATTGGTACAATCGTCATTTCAACGTCGCTCCACATTTCCTTTATCTCATTTGCCAGAAGTTGATATTTTAGAATTTATTATTATTATTATTATTATTATTATTATTATTATTATTATTATTATTATTATACATTGTTTTTCTCGGTATTCACTGGATTTTTATTTGACTTTGTGTCGGGTTAATAACCAAGACACAGGTCAATTCATGTTTCGTCGCAATTTAGGAATTTTCGAACAATCCTGCATGTGTTTAAGATGATCGATTTTTGCATAATTTTATAGGTATATTTTGGTATTTGAATAAGTTCCAGATTTTTATGAATGTTATTTGGTATAACTCCTGTACACGAAATGACCAGAGGAACAATATGAACTTTTTGGAGATGCCATAGTGCCATTATTATTATTATTATTATTATTATTATTATTATTATTATTATTATTATTATTATTATTATTATTATTATTATTATTATTATTAATTATTATTATTATGGTTATACATTATTTTTTCTCGCTATTCACCGAATTTTTATTTGACTTTGTTTCGGGTTAAAAAGCAAGATATAAGTCAATTCATGTTTCGACGCAATTTAGAAATTTTCGTACAACCCTGCATGTGTTTAAGATGATCGTTTTTTGCATAATTTTTTAGTTATGTTTTGGAATTTGAATAAGTTACAGATTTATATGGATGTTATTTGGTATAACCCCTGTGCACGAAATGACTAGAGGAACAATATGAACTTTTTTGAGATGCCATATTGCCTTGACTTCAGCCGCTAGTTCTGTATACTTTGTTATTTTTCTGCATGTGCTCTTTGAAGATTAGGTGTTTGTGCAACAGTTATGTCAATCAGGAAGCCAATCTTTTGCAGTTTGTTGTTGTTGTTGTTATTATTATTATTATTATTATTATTATTATTAGTAGTAGTAGTAGTAGTAGTATTATTAGTATTATTATTATTACTATTATTATTACTATTATTATCATCCTTTTATTTTTTCACTTTATTGGTAAATTTGAATGAATTATTGTACAGATATTAAAATTAAAGCACAATACATCTATTTAAAAAAAAAAAAAATTTATAATACATTGTTTCCCCTGAATATCCGCACTATCCTTGTAGTTGAAGTAACAACTGCCTTCTGCATGGGTTTGTACAGGTCTTCATTCAAACCCAGTTGCTTAAGGCCCCACATCAGACTCCTAGGGATGACTCCGGTGCTTGAAACAATTATCGGGATAATGTTGACTCTTTTCATATTCCACTGTTTCTCAACGGGTTCAACAAGATTTGCATATTTACTGATTTTTTCAGTGTATTTGCTTTGAATGTTGCCAGTATTTGGAACAGAAACATCAATAAGCATGACATGTTTCTCACACTTGTTAATCACAACCAAATCCGGTCTGTTGTGAATCACTGTCTGGTCTGTTAAGATAGTTCTATCCCAATACAAGCGCCACTCTTCGTTCTCCAGAACACTCATAGGTTGGTACTTAAAGTACGGTACCTTATCTTCAGTCAGAAGACGATTTTTGAGCCAACGCTTGATGTAAAATTTTGGCCACCGAATCATGTCGCTGTTTATATTCGGTGCCTACCAAATGTGTACAACCCGAGGTAACATGTTGAATTGATTCCACTGTTGGACAACCATAACGACATAACTCATTCTGCACAATGCTATCTCTAACAATTCGCTTCAAATAGTTACGTGTTGGAATAACTTGATCCTGAATAGCCAACATAAACCCTTCAGTTTCTGAAAGCTGGAATTTATATTATGGATGCTTCCATAATATGCCAGTAATGGTGCTTTCATATTATTATTATTATTATTATTATTATTATTATTATTATTATTATATTATTATTATTATTATTATTATTATTATTATTATTATTATTATTATTATTATTGAAATAGTTGAATTCCTACTGATCCTATTTTTAATGTTGTAGATAGATAGCTCTGTTTCAAATATTATTGGATCATATATGATCTATCACATGAGGATACCGGGAATTAAGCCATTGGTATTTTATATATATATATATATATATATATATATATATATATATATGTTTAGCTTTAAGTTCCGCACAATTGGCATATGCCTTTTAAAAAGCAATATAGAACAAGCGGTTGACAATAAAAATTACATTTTTACGCAATAAAAAACAAAGCAATAAATTCCATTATACAATTTAGAGCTGTGTCACTGTTCAACATACAATATTATGAAAACTTCTTTATAATATGCCGAAGCGGTGTCTAACTTTGTGGCTAGAACAGCTCATGTGCTAACTCTTGTATGCAGTACAAAAGCAAATGTCAAGGAATGAATAAGCAAAGATTGTCAAATGGAGTGAACAGCGGCAAATGCAATTAAATGATATGAACACACAAAGTGACGTATTAAAAATCAATCAAATGTATAGGACATTGATAGTAAATAGGCATCTTTAATTCAACTCAACGTATTTTGTGAAATCATTTACTATACACGGGAACAAGAATTATCCTCTTTTTTGGCATCACGGACGTACAAAACGACTTTTTCTGCAGAAATATCGCCGTTTTTCTTAGCAGCATAACATGACATTTTCTATGCTACGTGTGTAGTCCCTCCAATGAGCTTCACTGGTAGCGGTAGCTCAGTGCATCAACTGATGTCACTGCAGCGCTTCTAACCGTGAGGTCCTAGGTTCGAGTCCTGAAGGCGGCAGGATTTTCGACACTATCCTCTCCCCTTACACACACACACACACACTTACACTAACATGCACTACACTACCACATTATTTCGGGAGACCGGTCGGGAGCTTAGAGCTTGTCCCGGCTGGGGTGGTGCCCCGCTGGTGGGAGAGTTCAGGTTAGGGGGAAGCCCCACTAGCCGACGGTAGGTCGGCGCCGGATCTCGCCATCCAGCGGGGAAAGATCACCGCCATCTCCCGAGAAAAAACATGCACTACACTAACGGGACTAATGACCGAAGTAGTTGACGCGCCCGGAAACACGAAAAAATCAAATTAAATCCAATGAGCTTGAAAATTTGTATCAAGCGTCACCTATAAGCGAACTTCAAGGTACTATGTGTGCTGCGTCATTTTATAACTGAACACAAAAATCAGATTTGAGAACGTAAGCACTGAAATCCACCACATTATTTGTAATACAGATTGAACCCATTTAAAAGATGTTCATCAGTTGAGAAAACTCTCCGGTGAAGCCAGCAGGGCATGTCGTCCCTCAAGTCTACACCGCATCAAATATTCATCGCCGCTCGCGGTTGAAGGGACGAAGGGAGGGTCCAGCTCGCGTAAATCTTGACGGAGGTGCATCGCTCCCCCGGGACCCCCTCCCCCCCCGCTCCCACCCCCGTCGCGGGGACTTCGTGGTTTCCTGTCTGCTCCGGGGAGTTGGAAATGGACTCCGAGTTAGACACGTGTAATGCTGAGGGGAATGGTCAAATAATTATGAAACATATTGACGGTCTAATCGATTTGATTGATTTTTTCGTGTTTCCGGGCGCGTCAACTGCTTCGGTCATTAGTTCCGTTAGTTTAGTGCATGTTTTTTTCTTGGGAGATGGCTGTAATCTTCCCCCGCTGGATGACGAGATCCAGCGCCGACCTACCGTCGGCTAGTGGGGTTTCCCCCTAACCAGGACTCTCCCACCAGCGGGGCACCGCCCCAGCCGGGACAAGCTCTAAGCTCCCAACGGGTCTCCCGGAGTATGTGGTAGTGTAGTGCATGTTAGTGTAAGTGAGAGTGTAAGAGGAGAGGACAGGACAAGGAAGAGGAAGGACAGATCTCGCGCGTTCCGTGGCCCGTTTGGTAGGATACAGCTCCGGCATTCGCCTGGTGTTGATTGGAGAAACCACGGAAAACTACCGATCAGAGCAGCCGGTCGCTAGAATTCTCCTCCAGATAGCGACAGAATTCGACCTAGCTGAAGAGCTAGTGTCGAAAATCCTGCCGTCGTCGGGACTCGAACATAGGACCTCCGATGAGAGGCGCTGCAGTGACATCAGTTGATGCACTGAGCTACCGCTCCCGGTACAAATAATCATGAAACATATTGACGGTCTAGTGCAGTGTTGGTCAACGACGGTGTGATAAGTAGGGCCCGGATTTTAATGACCTAAAAATCAGAGAAATATGCAAGCATTTATGACCTAAAACCTATATAAATATGATCTAAAAAAATTAAATATGACGTTATACAAGTTTTTTTTAATTCTTGTTAATTTTTTAGGTATAACAAGTACAAAATTCACTCAAGAATAGATGGTGAGTACGGTACATCCGGCTTGCAGTCTTTGGAACTAACTAGTATTTAAAAAATATTACTTGTGTCTGTAAAACAAATCAAGTACAGTACAATAAAATCCATCAAACTAAACGACTTGCTTTACTACTGCATACTTCTTGTTTAAAATAATCCTTATCTTTCAAGTAATCCTTTGTACTATAATTTTTCAGTTCATTTTTGACAATATCACCTTATAAATTGTCATGCGAGACACATTTTCAAACTTTTCATTCTTGTGTCCTTAAAAATATGATCTGTATATGCGTTTCGTGCAAAATCTGGCCAAAATATGACCTTTTGCTAAAAACGGTCCTTAAAAATATGGCAAATATATGCATTTATGGCAGAATTTGGCCCAACTATGACCTTTCACTAAAATCTCAGTAAATATGACTTTATATGCACAATGAAAATACGTTTTCCTGATTGACAATACTTGGCTATGCATACATTGTTTTAAAATTCACCCGAAGATTCAGAAAAAAATATATGACTTGTCATTGAAATCCGGGCCCTAGTGATAAGAAAACTTCGAATGATGAAATTGTAAGATAATACAAAATACACCAAATTGAATAGGGATATTGAATGTTTTGCCTATGTCAAAGGGATAACTCTTCAAAATTAGAGAAGGTTCCTCAATTCATTCATTTGGCAAATATTTCGGTTTTGCTCTTCGTATCCGAGCGACGGAGAAATTTATCGATTTTCTTAAGCACCATTCTTACTGAATCGATTCATCGCGGACCCGGCTCTAGACGGTATGAAGTATCCGAAACTGGTGTGCTGTAATAAAAGGTTTCTCAGATAATAATAAGAACATTTTCATCTCACTCTTGGGAATACGTTTGTGTTTCTTTACTCCACAAATGACTATACTGAAGATGGAGTGCGTTGTGGATATTTTAATTAATCTAACATGTTTCTCTGAAACACAACTTCCCTTGATAAAACATCTTTTATCAACGTCGTCTTCGTTTCTATTACTTCATTTTCACTTTCTCTCTTTATTACGCGTACTTTTTTATCGTGTACTTACGTAGTAGAGAGTATTGTAGTTTTGCGGTAAAATTCCGACATTTTATGACAAAACCTCTTATTGTTGAGGCCCAGATAAAAAATGGATAATTCGTATTCTTCATGTAGTAAATTATGTAGTAAATTCCTTTATGTAGTAAATCTCCTATCTCGTTGTGTAGTCACAATACACGTTTTGTGAGTACATGATACTGAATAATTGGTTGGCGGGAAAACGTCCGACTCTCCGTCTGTTGGTCCTTTCTTTTGTCTGTGGTCATTGTTGGTGCATAAACCGTTCTGATGATTTTTTTCAAAATTGATATTCCCACTCAATCTGATCGAACTTTAAAACGTATGCAAGAAAATGAAAATTCCGTGAAATTTGGTCCTGCGCCATGTTTTATAATATTGCTCTTTTTGAAAATAAATTTGCAGCCTTTAGGGTAAAATTTTGAAAATAGAATTCAGGGTTTATAGAATGTGTCCCCAGAAGGAAAATATTCGTTTCAAAATCGCGGACGCTTGAGTGCGATTGGTCAGAAATTATCAATTTTAAAGAAAATCTTATGAACGTTTTCGGCGCTATAGTTGCACACAGACAGACTGATAAACTGTAGAACGGACAGACATTTTCACGTAAACCAATTTTTCAGTATGAAGAACTTACAAAATACACTAGTGTTTTCTGACTTCTCAAGTATTAGAGAAAATTACTTACTGCAGGTGAGCAATAATTATCCTAATTTTTCGTACCACGAACCTAATTTACGAGTTTCTGTAGCAGAATTATCGTACTCTCTTTGTTGTACGTAAGTGGTATGCACCAAGGTAAAAAACATTACTCAAGAAATAATTTTATGGAACAAAAACCACCTTCTACTTAATGAAGTGAAGTATTTGAATACTTCAAATTCGACAACTACATTTTTTGATCTTGGAAACTTACCGTCATCCCTTAGGAAGAGTACATATGTAATATTAGACCATTTTGTTTTAAAAATTTGAGTTATCTCAACGTTTTCTTTTCAGTATCTCAAAATCACAAATCCTTTCAAAATATTAAAAATAACCGTACTATCATTTAAAACTCGTTTCAATACACCCACTGCTCATTGCTCGTGCTCTGGCATTGATACTCCCACAAGCACAGGTAATAACTGAGTCAGCTCACGGAAGGTGCGCTTGACGTTCATATCAGCGGGAACCGCTGGATTCTGACTTTTCAAGTATTAGAGAAAATTACTGATTACAGATGAGCAATCAATATCCTGTTTTTGGCATCACGAATCCAACATACGAGTTTTTGGGGCAGAATTACCGTATTCTCTCTGTTCTACGTAAGTAGTATGCGACAAGGAAAAAAATACATTTTTTGATAATGGAAACTTACCGTCATCCCTTAGGAAGAGTACATATTTAATTTTAGACATTTAAAAAAAATCGAGGTATCTCAACGTTTTCTTTTCGGTATCTCAACGTTTTTTGTATCTCAACGTTTTCTTTTCGGTATCTCAACGTTTTCTTTTCGGTATCTCAACGTTTTCTTTTCGGTATCTCAAAATTACAAATCCTTTCAAAATATTAAAAATAACCGTACTATTATTTAAAACTCGTTTCAATACACCCACTGCTCATTGCTCGAGCTCGGGCATTGATACTCCCGCAAGAACAGGCAATAACTGAGTCAGCTCACGGAAGGTGCACTTGACGTTCATATCAGCGGGAGCCGCTGGGAGCCGCTAATCGAGCCCTTTTTCCCGGGTGCACCTGAAAGGTGACAGCGCAATTAACAGCGCCTATCGTCACAGGGCGCTATCTCCATTATGCGGCGCGCAAAGCGGCTCCAGCCACGCGGCGCGCCTGCGCATTAGCCCTTTTGATATTATTTATACATTAGCATACGTATTGTAAATAGCCGCCCGCGGACCCAGCGTGAAATCGCGCACGCCCCGACTAATGGGCGCCATTCACTTGAAAATTCTGCAAATCGCCGCGCGCCCCGACCCCCCCCCCACCCCACCCGTCCCGGACTGACAAAGGGCGATCACCCCCAGATTTATTCGCGCGAGCAGGAGCGGCTTCGAGGGCGAAATTCGCGGGTCCGTATTGCAAACCGCGATCGCTGCACCGTGGGAAATAGGGATACGTAGTAGCGGTAGCAGTAGCAGTACTAGTAGCAGTACAAGTATTAGTAGAAGTATTAGTAGCAGTAGCAGTAGCGGAAGCGGTAGCGGTAACGGTAGTGGTAGCGGTAGCGGTAGCAGTAGCGGTAGCAGTAGCAGAAACAGTAGCAGAAGCAGTAGCAGAACCAGTAGCAGTACCAGTACCCGTAGCAGTATCAGTAGCAGTATCAGTAGCAGTATCAGTAGCAGTATCAGTAGCAGTATCAGTAGCAGTAGAAGTAGAAGTACCAGTAACAGTATTAGAAGCAATAGCAGTAGCATTAGCAGTAGCAGTAGCAGTAGCAGTAGCAGTATCAGTAGAAGTACCAGTAACAGTACCAGTAGCAGTATCAGTAGTAGTAGCAGTAGCAGTATCAGTAGAAGTAGCAGTAGCAGTAGCAGTAGCAGTACCAGTAGCAGTAGAAGTACCAGTAACAGTATTAGAAGCAATAGCAGTAGCATTAGCAGTAGCAGTAGAAGTAGCAGTATTAGCGAGTTTCTTTACAGCTGATGCCGTTTCTCGCATCCCAGTCACCACGTCTTTCGATCCTCCCAATCTTCCTCCTGAAGATCTCATTTCTTCATCGCCTTTTCTATCTCATTTTTCCATGTTTTTCTTGGTCTGCCGCGCTCTCTGTTTGTTTGACCATTTTACAATTTTCGTAGGTCATCGATTTTCCCTCATTATGTGAATAGGACCATACCATCTCAATCGTCTTGCATCAATTACATCCATTATATCGACATCAATATCTATTTGATTTTTTAAGTCAACATTGGGTACTTTATCAAGTAATGTAAGGCCACAACAGCGTGTCCAATAGTTCATTTCCATTGATTTTAATTTTTGCTCTTCGCTCTGACTTAGAATCCAAACTTTTGAACCATATGTACTTATGCTTTCTATCTGCGATTTGTATATTTTTCTTTGTCTTGCTTGTTATTTTTTGTTATTTTTTTATTAGCTTGTCTACCCAATAAGAACGCTTAGATCAAAATTTCGATCATTTTCTAATTGTTACCTTGAGCATAACAATTATCATGTAGTTAGTGAAGTATTAATCTTTCTGATTCGTAGCCTATGTAGGAACTTTTATGAAATCCTACTCCAGAAAAAAATTACAAAAAATTTGCAACAAACTTAAGATGGCAGGCATGAGTTTATTATCTCAGTTTTGCCTCACTAAACCACTCTACAACAGAGTTTCAACTGTTTGACAAAACTAAACCATTTGACATTTTACCTTGCAACGACAACTGGAAAAGACATTTTTGCGGAAACTTTGACAATCGAGCGGTGTCTATTAAATTTCTAGAATTAGAACCATTGCAATAGTTGTAAAGATAACTATTAATTAACTTTTCGGGTCTCGTTCATTGCAGATTAAGTCATACGATCTGAACTCAGCTGACTGAATTCTAGCTGCAGCAATTTCCACCTGCGTCTATGAAAACCGTTAACCGGACGGCAAGAACCGCTGATATCGCCGCGCTGCCTACCAAAATCCGGTCACACGGCGCAGCGGATATCAGCAGCAGCGCTGCGATGGCGATTTGCTGGCTGGAGACGTGAATTACGCGGTCGGGTGGAGCGGGGGCGGGGGGCGGGGCACTTTTGCAGCTCTCGGGCGCCACAATGCGCGGTAATTGGACACTCGAGTCAGCAGCATCGGCCGCGGGGACGGGGTGGGGGCGGGGCGATGGCGGGGGCAGGGTGGGGACAGGGTGGGGGCGGGCCGGGGGCGGGCCGGGGGCGGGGGTGGGGCGGGGCGGGGAAGGGCGGGGCGGGGGCGGGGACGGGACGGGGGCGGGGACGGGACGGGGCGGGGGCGGGGGCGGGGCGGGGACGTGGCGGGGACGTGGCGGGGCGGTGGCGGTCGCGGGTCGGGGCGGGGAGGGGGCGGGGCGGGGCGGTGGCGGGGCGGGGCGGGGTGGCGGTGCTGACCGCGCGCGGCCGAGTACCATCCGCGCGGGGGCGGAGAGGAAACGGAAGCTGCTCGTCCTCGTCTGAACGTCGGAGACAAAAGCGCGCGAGTCGCTGGACGCGAGAGAGGAGGCGGCGAGCCAGATGACGCGCGAGCGTTTTTGTTGGTGAAGGCGCTGACAAAAGTATCTGAAATACGTGTGAGGGATATGAAAAGAGTCGGACCGTTGAATTGAAGTATAGTGATTTGAATGGTAGAACGAGCGAGGTCAGCAAATTAGGGTGCAAATGAATACAAAAAGAAATTGGTTGTTGAAGGACAGTGAGCACAAACGACGTCATTAAAGGGCGCGACATGCAAATTAATGAAAAAATTGCGTTCGCATGTATGTATCACAAAAAGTCCTTCAAGACTAAATAAAGGGCGTTACTTAGTTTGGATATTCCGAAAGACTAGAATGAAACCAATATTGCATATGCCGGCAGGAAAATACAATGAAACCTCTCTGAAAAACCACCCCTATTAAACAACAACCTCTTTCAAAGATCGAGTTTTCTTGGAACGAACACAGAAATCCATATATAGTATGCAAATTACACGTGTCTTCATGACCAAAGTCCAGGCCATTAATGGCATTTTTTAAAAATTTACCCCTATTAAGAGACCATATTCAGGAACATTTAAAGTATGGATTTCACCAAATTTTCAATTTTTGAAATGAAAATATGCGATGAAAATAGCATGGCCACAGCCTCGGCATGGCTTTCATTCTCGAGAATATCGAATGACGAGCGGTGGGGGGGGGGGGGAAGTCCGAAAATTAAGAAAAAATTTAAACACGGTTTATTGTGTTTTACCGATGGTACCATATGGTATCATGGATACTCGCTTTATTTAACTTTCATTTCTTTCAATGAGACGGCGGATAAGAAAGTGACCTAACGTTTAATTTTTTGAATTAACGAACCATTTTTTATCTTTCCTAACTCAAAGAACATCGGATATTGAAGAACTTCATTGTCCGAAGAGAGGGTTATCAACTTCCCTCGCAACTTGCCACTGTGTTTCTTGCGATCAGAATCATAACCTACCGCTGACTTTGTGCGAAGAAGAGCAAGAAAAGTAAGATTTTCAGCACATACGACAGAATGTACCATGCATAGCCACATAACAAATTCAGTCTTAGAAGAAAAATGACAAGAGGCAGACGGATGTTAAGTCGTCAATTGATTTTACGATATCAAGAACTTACATAAACATGGATTAAAACTACACATTTTAGAGGTATTAATTTGCGTTCTAGAAACAATATTTATTCAATTTGTGTCACCAGGGCCTGGCAATAAGAGTTTTTCTGTCGAAAAACCATCGTTTCTTCGTCAACTTTACAATATTTTCCCTATTCTACGTACAAAGTACGAAAATATCAAAATTGAAAAAATGTTGCGGTCGTATTTAAGGATTTTTAATTTTGTAATAACTGCCAATATTTCACGTAAAATTACGCTAAAACCCTCGTAGTTTTCAAAAAAGAGAGGGGGAATATATATGTTACGGTACTGCTTCAGCATTCGCCCTGGTGTTGATCGGAAAAAACACGGAAAACTACCGATCAGAGCATCCAGCCGTTAGAATTCTCCTCGAGATAGCGACTGAACCCACTTGGAGTAGATCGTCTGAATGTTTTCGGAGTTAGCGATGGCCACGGACACACGGCCAGACACGTTTTGTCGACAATCGATATTTCGGTATCGAGAACCCACAAAGTGTGGACTCTAACTACTCTATGTGGACCCATGTATTATAGGAAATATTTTAGTACATACAGGAACACGATGTTTTCACTTTTTGATACAACAACGGCGCCACAATAGCAATTTGTTTGTAAAAATTTCCAGATTTTTTTGCAGCATCACAATTATTTTTCCTTACTGTGTGCATAGTAAAGCACAAAATTATACGTAGTAATATCGGCCGAGATCTATCGGCAGTTTGCTATTGACGCAATGTAGCTTGCGCCTTATTACTATCTTTAATAAACAATATTCCTTGAATGTTCAATAAATATAACATTATTATAAACTAAACTTAATTAAGCTTAAAGAATTTACAAAAATAGAAAATATTTTAAATCTACATATAAGTAAGATGAACCAATAAAATAATATGTAAATATTATTGGTCGGAATTTACTGAATATCCTTTCTCTTTTCATTACAAAATGTTCAATGCTATTGTATAAAATTTTGAAAAATTGAACCACAAATTCTTTGAAATAATTTTATTAAAAGTTTATAAATTGTTATTTGTAAATTGTCCCCTGCATTTTGTAAAGCAGTTATTCTGCAGAGATCATCATTGGATTCATGCTCCGTCTAAGTTGCTTATTATTTCCATAGTTTTTCTTGTTTTTCAATAAACCTTGTGACTTAAGTTCGGTGATGGCCCCACCATGGTATAGATTTGCAGAAATTTACTATTTTGGAATGGATTAATTTTAGATTCACATACACAGAACACAAATCAACGAAAGAATACTAGCAATAGTCTCGCGCAACAACTTCCAGAGTCCTTCAGATTCAAATTTTGATTTTTTCCAACAAGAAGCCGAGATGGCAAATAATTTTTCTAAGACGTGCTCTTAATCATTCGTGCGAGAGACAGGCGGTAATTCGTTTTGTATGGTGGTGCGCTCTAGTAGATTCTGCGAGAACTTGGCAAGGCCTGGAACTCGGAGCTCACCGCCAATTAAATATACGGTTTTACGTTTCTACGACCCTAAAATTGAGCAGGCAGCTCCCCTAGGGGAAGACCCAGCGCCCCTCCCTCCCGCTTATCCCGTAAGCAACGCCTTTCGCCCCCGCCTCCGCCCACCCACTCGCCTTCTTTATAGGGAGATTAAAAGGCATTTAAAGCAAATTAAAGTTGAACTCTGGTGCGGTAGATCGCGCGTGATCCTGCAATGCATTGCGCGCGCACTCCGCGAGTAACTTTCGCGCATCGCTGCTTCCCCCTCCCTCTCGCCCCTCGCGACGCGACGTGTGTGTGGGGGAGAGGAGATGGGGAGGGGAGGGCGGAGGAAAGAAGAGGGGAAGGGGAGGTGGAGGGGAGAGGAGAGGGCAGAGTGGAGGGGAGGGTGGTGGTAAAGGAGAGGGAATAACGGATGAGGAGAGGGGAGGGGGAGGGGGAGGAGGGAGGGAGAGGGAGAGAGGAGGGAGGAGGGAGAGGGGAGAGAGGGAGGGAGGAGGGAGAGGGGGAGAGGGAGAGGGGAGGGAGAGGGAGGGAGGGAAAGATAGGGGAGGGAGAGGGAGAGAGGGAGGGAGAGGGGGAGGGAGTGGGGAGGTAGGGCAGGGAGAGGGGGAGAGGAGGGAGTGGGGAGGAGAGGGGAGAGGGAGGGTGTAGGGGAGGGGAGGGAGGGTGTAGGGGGAGGGAGAGAGAGAGAGGGGGAGGGGGAAGGGGGAGGGAGAGGAGGGAGAGGGAAGTAGGACGTAGGGGGGAGGGGGCAGAGAGAAATGGGAGGCGTGGGTGGAAGGATGAGGGGACGTGAGGGAGGGGTGGAGGGGAGAGAATGGGTTCTAAGGAGGGGGAGGGGGAAGGGCCTCCAATGGCGACGCGCAACGCAAAACGCACAAACGCACCGTCACGAAGTTCTGTACTTAATGGGTTGGTCGATGCAATCTCATCTTAGAAAGTATATTGCAACCCTTCCAATACCATATTCGCGTAGCTAGTAATTTGCTAGAGAGTCGTCGCTGTTGGAGCATAACACATTTGATATCAGAGATGAGAATTTATGTCTGATGAAGTACAGACGTCTTTTCACTATATTTCAGACTCATTGACAAATTATACGTAAGTAAAATGAATAGTTGTTTTTTTTTCAAATAAATTGAAGAACAATATTTCTAGAGGAAAGAAAATATGTGTTTTGTTATTAGAGTTAAGTCATTTTATTTTAATCGCATGAGATCTTCTCATTGGGCAGTATGTAAATGAATTTTTCATGACATAACCGAAGACATCCGGTAAACTGATATTTTGTGATGACTGTCTTTATGCCTGATTCACTCTTCGGTGATTGTTTTGATTGCGTACGTAGCAATTTAAAATTCTTTCGCAATTTTCCCACTCGTTACTTTGTCAGCGTCTTACTCATCACACTTACTCATCAGAAACGATCTAATCGTGATGAATTACATCAAGCATCGGGACTGTCTTGGCAAGTCTGGACATGGTCGTGACAAATGTTACTAAGGTGTCACAAAGCACTATGACGGTAATCAAAAAAAATTTCTGACTAACGGTATGTTATACATTTGTGTCAAAACTTTCGTGCCAAGGCAAAATCGAATTAATACCATTAACTAAATGGTGACTAAGTCAATAAAACTCAATCCGTATTTCCGTGCCCGTAGATATATTAGATAAATAGATATATTTTTTTAGGTTTTGGGGCTAAGGGATGGGAGTAATGAATAATGTGGAAGATGCTGCCGTCTTCATCTGGTAGTATTCCTGGTTTTAATGAAAGCTCCTAGCTTATGTTGATCTCATTTTTGTAGAAATCCCAGGAGTTTTTAACATTTCAAAAGCTAAAAATTTTTCTGCATCTTCCTACTACTACAAAATTGAAAATTGAAGTTAATTTTTGATTTACTTTTCCCTCCTAATGCGCCTGAGTTTCACAAGCAATTTCAGAGATATGCTAATGACAGTAACTGTGGTATTTTATTACATAACCGTTACTAATACGAGTAAGTACGTTACGAACTAATATGCTTAAATTTTTTGCATAGTTAGAACACACTTTTCAAAATTTGTATATACTACGTCCTAATATTTACATTACAATTACGCGTAATGAATAAACGTATTCCTATAGACTATTGCTTGAAATTATCTTTAAAATGTACCACTTTATTTTACTACCAAAAGTAGAAATATTTCTCCATGTTTCAAACGTTTTCAAATGAGTCAACTCTTTGTGGCTCTCTCTCTTGAACTCTCATCTACTGGAGCAAAGTGGCCTCCCATAGCATGTAGCAACGCGAATAAGATTTGTGAAGATACGCTGCTTCACAATCAGTTGGGGTTGACGCTCGTCCCAGGAGGTTCTTTAATCCCCTGTCTTTCATCCGAGGCAGGACGTGTGCCTCCGTCGCTTGCCCTCAGCCGCCGGCGACGGACGCTCTTCTTTTGTCTCGGCGCCGCCATCGCCCCCCCCCCACCCCCCACCGCCATCACCGGCGGGAGCGCCGTGGGTGATGGATGGCGAAGCATCAGCGGGGTGATCTGTCATTTCTTCCCGCATCCCTGATGCCCCCGGTGGTGCCGCCGCCGCCGCCGCCGCCGCCGCCGCCGCCGCCGCCGCCGCCGCCGCCGCCGCCGCCGCCGCCGCCGCCGCCGCCGCCGCCGCCACTGCTTGAGAATATCCCTCCCGGGGAGCCGGGCCGAGGGGGCGTGGCGGGACGGGACGGGAGAGGTCTTATTTTAGTGTCAAATGTTGGCGCGCGATGTGCAGCCTGCTGTGACGACGTCCTCGTTGAGGGACGGCGTGCACTTCGGTGCATTAGGGCCCCCTACGCACCCACCAAGTTCACGCGATGATGCGTACACGCCGATTCAATGTGTGTGTGTGTGTGTGTGTGTGTGTGTGAATAAATACGCGTGTGCTTATGTGTGTGAGTGCGGGGTGTAGGGTGTGTTTTTCATGGTACTGTGAACATAAGAGGGGGGGGTTGCTTTCAAACACCAAATTCTGTGCTTCTGAGGGGGAACGAATGCCGAAGAAAACACGAAAATCTCCGCTTGGCCGAGGAATATCAATTTTCTCGAAAATTCTGCCTGCGGTGTGGCCATTAGAGTTGCTCACAGACGGACGGACTGACGAATGGACTGACGGACGTAGAGATATTTTCCCGTAAACTTAATTATTCACTCTCAAGGACCTCCAAAACGTGAATTCTTACTACAATATGTGTTAGAGGAAGTAATTTACTAAATATTTCAACAATATTTATCCACTTTTTCAGTATCATGACCCCATATTGCGAGCTTTTCTGTTGAAAAATCGCCCTTTTTTGCCGCGGCATTACAATTTTTTATCTTCATTCTATCTCTTTTCTATAAAATATTCTATATATAGTATGAGAGCAAGTAACTAGTAGTGCACAGTCTTTCTTGTACAAAATCACTTTCTAATCTGTTTAGTCTGAGCTAGATTTTCGGTTATTTAACCATCGTCTTCTCAGCTGTTTCCTACCGTCCCGTAACGAAAGTTTTTTAAACACTTTCTCAATATTTCACTCCCTTTAAAGCTGAATTGAAAAACGGTTGTTTTTATATGCAAATTTTCCTTGAAAAATGACAATGACATGAATTTTTAATTTTGTTTTCCGCTTTAAAAAATGGAAAAAGCGTCGTTTAAGAGTTTCTGAAAATACACAATTTTGAGTTCATATTGATAAAAACAGTTTTTGGTTATCCATAAGCTCAATAACAAATAATTTGTAATACTTGTACACACAAATGCAATAATGTATTAAAAATGCCCTTCATGTAAATATTGATGACGTTATAAATGTGAAAAAAATTATATTTGTGTATTTTTTGAAAAACTGGTAACTGATTTTTAAGGCAATGAATTTCTCAATATTAGATGTGTAAATAATATTATTTACACATTTTCTAAAATATTAGTAACTTTCGCGTAATTTTAGTGCAAATGCGGCATTCTGTCTAGTAATATGTTCTTGAATGAACTCCAAACTTACCTTTACATGAATTGTTGGAATAGACGGCAATACTCTGAATTCTTTGGTATAAGATTCTTTTTCATGATAGATTTTGAATTTTCAAAAATCATTCTTAAGTATTTTTTAACCTCTTGTGAAGAGTTTTCAAGAGAAACCGATGAGTTTGATTGATGAGTTTTCACGAGAAGAAGCTATAGCATTCCGTATTTGCATTCTTTAAATTCGGCGCCAACTGTCTAGTTCAGGAAACGAGCCCTTCTTGAGGGAATCCAATCTAAGTTTGTGCATTGTTGGTTTTACCGGCTCCGAGATTGATGTGATTTTCTCAAAATCTCGTGTATTAACTGGAAAAATCTGAGACGATCGTGTCGCATTAAGGCAATAAAAGATTCATCCATTGTCTGCCAGAGGGCTGCATACAACAGATAACGGTGTTTGCGCAAATTAGGTGGCAGATGCCGGCAGTTTCTCGGAAACGACAGTATCTGTTTCAAAACCGTCGTAACGAGAACCGAAGCTAGTCGTTGAAATTGATCGTGGTAGAAGACGATTCTAAACAGCTATTCGTAGTCTTAACTTTGGTGCCGAAACTCAGGAAGGGAAACAGGAACTTTTAGATGCTAATTAGACATTTCATTTGATATATTATAAAACGTACAAATATTTTAAATAGTATTAGTAACAAGTATGTTAATTAGGTATGTTATTAACAGTACACAAGTTCAATTATTAAAATATGCTACAGCTGTTTTTAATAATATGAGAAAGTTTGTGATGTTAGAGTACCATTTGTGCAGTAAATAAAGTACTCGTTAATTTTAATGTACTTCTTATGGCAATACTATCAGCATCGTTTTCTATTTTAACTTGCACAAGCAATATTTTTCATACTACCTTAAGTAAAAGTTTTTAATTTTTTATCATTTGAGTAAACAATTTAAGTAGGTTCTCATTTTATTGCGATGGTTTGCACTAGGCAGGCGCCAGCTAGCCGGGCGTCAGCCAGACGGATGCCGGCTTAGACCATGCGCAACCACTTACTCTAAGGACTATGGAAGAGCTATGGAAGGTCAGTCCGAACAGCGCAAAATTAGTAGACGTTTTCAGAGCCAAAGACGAATGAGGCAAATTTAGAGATAGAGATGGGCGCAACTTTTTCATTACACCAATTGTGTACACCTACAGTCCATAGAATTTCCCAGTCCTAAGCACCAATCATGGTACTTATGGTCCTTTTCATACACCATACCCGAATGAGGATCAAACGCGCTAGACTCTCTCGCAAAGACAATGTCGGCGAATGAAAACAAACGGAAAGTTTAAGGGGGACTGTCAGGCACAAAGGAGAGAGGTTTCGGAAAACCGGGCGAAGCCCGGTGAAATAGTCCCAAACTCTTTTTTGCAGAGAATAAAATTTCGTGAGAAATAGCGTTCTGTCGGCCAGTGTAACTCTACGTCTCAAGTGTTCGTGTCGGTAAAAAAGGACTTTATAATTTGGGCGTCGACAAGCTACAGACGTTGGAATTCCACTACGCTATTTTAAATTTGCGCTGACTGACATTACCTCCAGTACGAGAAAAGTTCGCGAACCAATTTGAGACAGAGGTATGCGTTCGAATTGCGACGCCTCGTCATCGCCACTGACCCAATGGCGTGCGAAATCGCTCCATCACCCACGGCTTGGACAGTCCGCCCGCGCTATAGAGCGATTTTCCTAAGGATGAGCCAAAGTGACAGCTAGTGCTGGCAACATAACTAAAGGTTCTGTTGTCGTTGTGCCGTCGAGCCCATTAGACTCCCTTCCCCCATTCGTTCGTTTGCAGTTGGCTAACTTGTACATGGCTTCGACACTACCTTTCGTGACGTCCTCGTCCGACAAAAATATAGTGCGCCACGAGAAATAATTTAAATTAGGAAGTGCAGTGTTATGTGTTTTTCTATAAAAATTCTTATTTTCTATTAACATTACATTGAATTTACTTTTTTTGTGATAAGTATTCTGTTTATTTTAAAACCGAGATGCGTACTGGTGCACGTGTTTCCGGCTATTGTACTGTTGTGTGGCGAGCTGTGATTGAGAGCTTTCTATTTACATTCGTAGCAGTTTTCGTTTACTTATTGTGAGAGCATCTTAAGAGATTTTCCACATATGTAATTAAATTTAATTATTTCCCGGACTCGTGTACGTGCATATACCTCAGCGAAACTCTTAGACTTCTTAGAACTTCTTAGAACAGCGAAACTTAGAACCATAACCAAACACTTTACGAAGGGACTGAACAGCTGTGGCGGCGGAGGGATAATTCTCTGAAATAATGCGATGTTCACTTGTTTTCGCGAACTGTCACTTTGGCTCATCCGTAGGAAAATCGTCCTATACCTGCTCGCGGTGAGTAGGGGATCCCGAAGTGAACGACCCTGGTCAGCTGGGAATGCCCCACGCCACGGTCGTTGCTTCAATTCCACTTCTGACATCGACGGACGAGGTAACAAATTAACACACTAGTGAGTGAAAGATTGGGTGTTGAAAAATTCAGTATTAAAAGGCGTTTAAATACTTGCATTCTGTTATGTACAGGACTGATTGGCCATGAACCCATGCACTCAGCCATACCAAATCCATTTACTGCTGTATCATACTAGTATCATATACCCAGTACAAGTCAAGTCCTCATTGAAAATAATAAATTATAGTTCATCTTCGGGCGTGACCAACCTACACGTTTGCATACTTGCATTGTTTTGTACAGAACTGATAAGCAATGAAACGATGCACTCAGCCACACCAACTCCATTTATTGCTGTACCGTACTAGTATCATATATTCACTGCAAGTCAAGTCGTCGTTGAAAAAAATAAAGATATGGTCCACGTTCGGGTGTGAGTAACCTGCAGTTCCCAGTCACGAACAGGGCCCTCTGTACACCTCTTAACGACTATGCTGATAATAAGAGAACCGGCATCCGAGCCGGTCCTTCCTGAACCCTCGAGAGAACGGCACATTTCCCTATTCGCGTGACCGAGAGCGGTGGCTCAGTGCATCATCTGATGTCACTGCAGCGCCTCTGACCGGGAGGTCGTAGGTTCCAGTCCTGATGGTGGCAGGATTTTAGACACTAGCTTTTCAGCTGGGTGGAATTCAGTCGCTCTCTGAAGGAGAATTCTAGCGGCCAGTTGCTCTGATCGGTAGTTTTCCGTGGTTTCTCCGATCAACACCAAACGAATGCCGGAGGAGTACCCTAGGAAACGGGCCACGGACCGCGCGATCTGTCCTTCCTCTTCCTTGTCCTATCCTCTCCCCTTACACACACACACACTTAATACTAACATGCACTACACTACTACATATTCCGGGAGACCGGTCGGGAGCTTAGAGCCTGTCCCGGCTGGGGCGGTGCCTCGCTGGTGGGAGAGTCCTGGTTAGGGGAAACCCCACTGCCGACGGTAGGTCGGCGCCGGATCTCGCCATCCAGCGGGGGAAGATAACCGTCATCACACGAGGAAAGCATGCACTACACTTATGGGACTAATGACCTAAGCTTTTCGCGCGCCCGGTATCACTAAACTAACCAACCAACCAAACTATTCGCGTCCAATTTGGGAAGAGGCGTGTTCACTACCAGGTGGCGCGTACGGACACGCACTGTTATGCCATCTGTGACGTCATCTCTGCTACCTGACCATTCCTCCAGCAGGAACAAGTTTCCTAACGCCTCTGCCCGGGAACTGAGGAAGCACCCTGACTCGCCTGATTCGGCAAGCGATATGCTAGCGTCGCCGCTGACACCCTGCCCTGGGTGGTGCTGGTAGAGCACACATTCATTGTAAAAGATTTAGGTTAAATTAATGAAGCTAGAAGAAGTCGATGAGAACACTGACAAATATTCTTGCCATTTGTAAAACCTGTAAAACCATTTTAAAAGTATTATGTAAATATATGTATGTATGTATTGTAATGATTTGTACCGGTCCGATAACATAATTTATTAAATAATTTATTGAACAGTATTTCCAGTCGAACTCCAAGAGAATTTAGGCAACGCCGGAAAACAATGAGCGATCGTGCCGCGGAAGGGGAATTTTTTGGAAATCAGTGAAAACGGGAAATTTGGGGCAGGGCAACGTGAACACCATTTGGCGGACAATTTTAGAAAAACTATGACACCAAGATCAAGAAAATCGCACCACGGGTTCACGAGAAATCATAAACGAAAGAATTTGTATTTTTAACATGTTTGAAGTAGCAACATGAAGTCATTGTTGATATGCTAATGACATAGGGAAAACCACATTTCGGTTAATTTCTTGAGAACGCGTCGACGGATTACGTCGAAACTGTGGAAAGCAATAGAGGAAATTACGAGGAATCCGGCAAAATTAGTCTCGACCCGGAGGAACGAATGCAAGACCGGAAAGAATTAATCTAAAGTATCATTACATAGGGGATTAAGAAACAATCGACGCGCGAGTAAAATACAGCAACACCACACGGCATCCCGGAAGGTACGAATATTACATTGTAAATAAAAGGAACAATAAAAAGACCCGATGACAACGGATTAAATGTTTACAAGGCCCAGAAGAAAGATAGTGATTACGAAACAGCGCTAAACACCGAAAATGTCGAACTTGAACATAAAATATAGTGGTGAATTTCAGTCGGTGATGGGCGGCTGTTTTGAAAGATGAACAACGCTAAGAAAAGGACAACAATATTGTGTTGAAGTAGACGGGAGAGAAGCAGCTTAGATCTGGGAGAGGTCAGATGTATGTGATAGTAGTGAAACTTTTATTTTCGGACTTGAACACGATACCGTTGATTTTATTTTGCAGTGTTAAGTAATGAACAGTAATCTATCGCAACATTTATTGGTGATTAATGGAATTTAGGTCGCGTTAGAATATTAGTAGAAATTTAATTATTTTAATTATTCGTCATTTTCGTTCGTGTTTATAGTAATTTTGTAATAGTTGTTTTTGTGTTTATCCCGGAATAATTGAGCCGGCGGAATTAAATTTAAGGACGGTGAATAATCGCCGCGAACAGTAATTTTTGGATTTTGGACGACGGGCGATTGAATTGGAGCCTGGGCAAAGGAGACTGGTAGCCAGCGAGTATCTACGTGTCCAGCGGGGTTGGAAGCAGACGGCAGTGCTGTGTAGGCGAGATGCGCAGAGTGGCAGAACAAGGGAAGTGACGACAACCTATTTTTTTATTATTGCGTGAATGAAGGAAATCCACAAAAAAGGAAAGACATTCTGTTGAAGACCAAGTATTGTTTCATTAGTATTAGATTAAATTTTAGGGTACAACAGAATGCGCATTCGAGTGAATGAGTGTAAATATTTTTTTGTTGTTATGTGTGAATGTGTATAATTAATTTTATGGGTTATTGTATGTGTTTGAATATTAGTGTCAATGTGTTTATGCAAAGGAGCAGAAATCGCCGCGACCAAACGAATGCGGTGATGTTCATAGACCGTAACGGGCAGAATTTGTGTTAAATTTGCTAATACAGTAAAATAAATAGATGAGCGCCTACGGCGGGTCATTCGAATTTTGAATTGTGTTATGTGTACGTTATTTATTAGCTAGAAACTGACCCAAGCACGATCACGCCGATATTTTTTTTAGTGTTCTCCGTATGGAGCGATCACGGGATTCACGCCAAGGTGAGGCGGGCAAATGCTAGCTGAGGCGCGGGCACTAAAGATCAGCCGGGAATTAATAAGTAGGAAATTGTGTGACAGTGGCGACCAACGTGTATGTTCAGATGTTGAGGTTTTTAGGTTTATGTGTATGTTTATGTAGGTGTTTATTTATGTTGACGTATATGTTTATGTTTAGTTTAGTTCAGTTAGGCAGGAGCCTCTTTTTCGTTACTACAGTGGCGCCCAACGTGGTGGGCGTGAATTAAAAAAATATTGGGTCATCGTGCTGTAATTAGACAACGAGGGTCAGTTCATACAATAACGGTAGAACCATGGAAACGCGTAGCGGAAAATTGATTAGTGTACGGGATGCGTCGGAGTCCGAAACAATTTCTGCGTACGAGGAGGGCGAGGATTATCAAAATATAAAAGAGTGTACTGTAGAAGGGGAAGCCAATGTAGCAGGTGATGTACGGGAGGCGGCGACAGATCAGGCGACCGCGAGCAGAATCCCGAGCGAAGAGCCAGCGATGGAAGAGCCTACACTATCCATGATATGGCGGTTACTGGTCGACAACGTTCAGATGACTAGGGCGAATGAAGAACGTAGTGCAAGGCTAGAAAGTAATTTGCAAAGCAAAATAGAGAGCAAATTCGGAGAAGTGACAGATCAGATACGGGGTATTAATTCCACGTTAGATAAAGTGCAGTGTGAACTGCAATCCACCGTAGCGAGCATACGCGAGGAAGTGGGCGCGTTCAAAATTGAAATGGCCGCGCAATTGTCCAGGGTAGAACAGGAAACGAAGGCGATTGAAGAGAAGGTAGAAACTCGCTTTGCTATTCAGGAAGTCGTCAACCAGCAGGTGAATTCTAACCTCGATGACGTGAAGGTGGTCGTAGACGGGCTGCAGAACAATATACAATTGCAGCAAGTGCAATTGTCGGATATCGGCAAGGGTGTCGAGGGCATTCAAAACGCCGCGAGACGCCAGGACGTTCGGCTAGGGCAGCTCGAAAAATCGGTGACCGAGATTGACGACAACATTAGGTCGACCGTGCAGGGCGAAATTAAGAATTTAAAAACAGCAGACAACGGGCAAACTAGAGAGATTGATGAGTCAATCTTACGGAAAATCGCGGAACTAGAACGACAAGTGGATACGGCACGTAGGTCAACGACCTTCGGCAATGTCGCAGGGCATGCTACATTGCCGAATTATTTACGGTTCCACGGTGAGAGTAAAGAACAGCCATACTCGTTCTTAACAGCTCTCGAAAATTACTTCACAGTAAACGGTATTCCCGAAAGTGTTAAGTTGAGGTTTGTAGAAGAGGCGTTAAGTGCAGAAGCGCAATATTGGTGGCAGGCCTTGACGCCGACGCCGACAACTTATGGGGAATGGAGGGCTAAGTTTCTAGAACGATACTGGAACCAACACCATAAATTTGAACTGAAGTACCGGTTGATGTCGGAGAGATTCCGTAAAGGGGGCTCGGAAAGCATGAGCGATTTCGTGACGCGGAAAGTAAGCGCGTTTAAAGTTTGCAGTGAAGAATTCAACCCCGCTGAAATAATCAGAATTCTTATTCGGCAAATGCCGAACAGGATCCGCGAGCTTTTGTGGAATAACATGCCCGAAACAATAGACGACCTGATAGAACGCGTCAGTCGGTTTGATCGGGCGTATGAAGGGGACGACCATGACGCGCAAGATGATCGAAGCCAGAACTCCGGTAATGGTTACCAGAACCGGTATAGCAACGGGAAGAATAGGCAAAACAACATTTGCGCGATGGAAGCGCGAGTAGAAACAGAAAAAGGGAAACAAGAGAAATCGCAGGGCGGTCAGGCACCGCGAAAATCGAAGCCAAGAGAGAGCGACGTTGATCGAGTAAGCACGGAGCGAGCGGTTCAGGACACCCGGAATCACAGTACGGGAAATGTAGAGGCGACGCAAGTGCGTTGGGAATGCAATGGTAGATCGGAAAACTAGAAACGTTTGGGGCGAGACGGTGGCACGAACCAAACGACGTGGGAGAAATAGTGACGGTCATGGCTACGGCCAGCATTATTGTTGAAGGGGACGAATTGCTAAGAGAGGACAAAGTGGAAGGAGTAAAGCCGAGTAAGTGCTTGATTTTAAAGG